>WTSP01003755.1:0-18327 GCA_025331215.1 Actenoides lindsayi | reverse complement strand
CATTAGGACAGATAGGGAAAGGAAATTACCAAGGACAACAATGGCAAATTGACTTTTTGGAACTCCCAAGAAAAGGGGGGTTCCGGTATTGAACAGATACCTATTCAGGTGGGCCAGAAGCATTTCCCACAAGGACAGCCAAGGCTTGGGAGGTAACTAAAGAGAGATAATATCATGCTTTGGGGTATCGGCTGTTACATCCTCGGACAGATGACCACACTTTGTTTTAAAGATAGTGTAACAAGTTAGCAAATGTTTGGGAATAGATTGGCAGCTCCATACTCCATACTGCCCTCAGTCGAGTGGTCAAGTGGAGAAGACAAACCATTTAATTAAACAACAGATTGCAAAACTGGGACAAGAAACTAACTCAGCTTGGCCTCAGTCCCTTCCTTTGGCCCTCCTGCGCATACGAGCTAGGCCGAGAGCAAAGGAAGGATTGAGCTTGTTTGGAATCTTGCACAGACAATCCTATGGAATACAGAAAGGAATGTCTGTGCAAGCTGGGGAGGAATGTATTACCTCTTATATAATAGCATTAGTCAAACAGCTTAATTGAATAGGGAAACAGGTGGTTGGAGTCTGGAGTAGAGGGTTGGATGGGCCTATATATAACATACAGCCAGGGGATTATGTCTATGTAAAGTCTCTTACAGAGAAGACCTCCAAACCGAAGTGGGAAGACCCTTCCAAGTACTTCTCACCTCCTTTACAGCAATTACGTTTGAGGAGCAGAGTGCCTGGATTCACCATATTAGAGTAAAGAAGGCCCACAAATCTCTATGGAAAGTTACTGCAAAGTCAGACAGACATTTGGTATTGACACAATAATCTGGGTTTGTATGTGCACTCTAAATATTTTGCCAAGGTGCAAGGTGCTAGACAAGGAATCAATGTATTAGTAAAAGAATTTACTAGTCTCAAGAAAAGGGGGGAATTGAGGTGGTGAGATAGCTAACTTACCTGGCTGGTGCCATATCTTTAAGCTATATCTCTTGAGCATTGCCTGAATTAAATACTATCTAACTAACTTGTCTTGAGAAAGACTTGTATTAGCCAATATAGCTTCGAAAAGACTAATATTAATTAACTATTGTGTATGTGTTAACCCAAGCAAGAAAAGGGACGCTGCAAGGGGGCAAGGAAACAATAGATAGGGAAGGATAGGATGGCTTAATCAGTTACAAGACCAAGCTGAAGCCAGCCTTGAGGTTGGAACAGAGACAACCAGCAAATTTTAAGCCAAGGTGAAAAGTGCATAGGGAGGAAGACACACAGCCTTCCTCCCAAAGACTCCAGCCCACGACCACCAGGAGGTACAGCACAGGCGTTGAAAGGAGGAGCTGAAGGTGGAGCTTATGGAAATGGTTTCTTGGAACTAATTATCCTAAGGACACCTTTTTTGGGAAAGATTATGAATATGTATAGGTGATTGTGAATATGTATTATTAAGTGGAATAAATATGGGATGGTTGATAGGTGGGGTGCACACACTTGTGGAGGGGTGACCCCCCCGTGCTGCCGAGCACTGAATAAACATACCTACTTTACAACTAGACAAGTTGTAGAGTTTGTCTTCCGCGCTTCACCAGTACTGCAGCATGAGGGCTATATGGGGAAAACCAGACCCACTACAATCTCCACCCCTTATTCCCCATCATTTGTATCATGCTCAGGCTCCACATAATACATATTTAACCATTCCCATCATAATCAATTCTCATTACCAAAACCCCTTCTTACAAACACTCACATCTCAATCTACATACTTAAACCACCTCTATACCCAACCAATACATTGTCATCAACTACTATCCCCTGTACTTTAACAGATAGTCCCTCATTCCATGAGCTTCCTTCACTCGACGACTTGGGTCTCATCTGTCAGGGTGGATGTTCAGGTAAGGAGAAGTAGTATGTCCGTTTGTTGGGCACCAACACTGGCTAGATCTGGGTCCTCACTGTACTCACCGGGTCTCACCATCCTCCCGCATTACCCACTGTCTCATCCCACTCAGTGGACAACGAGGGAGGTAAATCTTTGTGATCCCCTGAAAGAGACTGTCCCTGCACGGCAGGGCAGCCGGGAGAAAAATCAACAAACAGTACAGATAAAAGTGTTAATCTTTGTAGGCGATTATTTTACAGCACAACTAAATTTTGAGGAAGACAAAGAAAGAGTTATTAGAAAAGAGGAAAAGAGAGGGGGAGTGAGGGAGTGAGTAAGAAAGATATATATAGAGAGAAAGATAAAGAGAAAAGGTTATCACCACCCATGGATCCAGCGACATCTCACTGGATCAGTCCAAGTCTTCAGTTCTTCGGTGATGGGTGCACACTAATCAATATTCTTCTGTCCCTTTTATACTCTTGAGGTATCTGGGTGGCATTCCCAACTTTCATAGGAAGTGGTGTTGATTTGCATGAGCTCCATGAGCTAGAAGTAGTGTGGCACCTGTCATCCACCTCACCGGTGGCGCAGTCAGCAGAAGCACTTAACTAAAGAAAGGACAGAGTCCCACCTATGCAGAACCTATCTCTTACTTTTGTTAAGGCATATATGCAAGGAGCCAAAGGGGGGGCGCAGAGATGTTAAAAGCAATCAACACCTCTCCCTTCCAGACAGGTCTTTCCAGACCTTATCACCACACAAGGTTTGAGGCACACAATAGCCAGGCTCTTACAGGCACACAATAGCCAGGCTCTTACAGGCACATATCCATGGTAAGTAAAGTATCATATCTTCCTCTGTCCTGGAGGTACTTTTTCTCCCAAATGACTCCAGAAAGAATCTAGATGCCTGGGTTAAATTATGCTATAATTTTTAAAAGGTTAAGTTTAGCTTATATGAAATCCTTTGCTTGTTCTGTGGAGCTTTGTTTTGATGTTTTTTCCCATGAAAGTGCTATGAAGTTTGGACTACAGTTTTATACTAAAGAAATAATGCCTGTTTAGCCCAAACCTTTGTCTAGTCTAAAATCCTATTACTGTTAATAGATCATTAAGAGGGATCTTTCTTCTGCTATGCCTTCCTTCCTTCTGCTGAATAACAGATTATGAACTTCCTCTTACGAAAGTTGCTTCTAGACCATCAACAGTACTTTTTTATACTTTGACTTTGAAAGCAAAAAATAGCATAGAGCTCCAAGATATAGTTAGCATAGTACAATATATTTTTTTTAAATATGCTGCTACATCATTAACATTTTCTACAGAGTGAGAAGTTTCTTCCTTTTATCTTTCAAGTAAAATTTGTTATTATATTGTCTTTTTCATGCCACTGTTCAAGTACATCTTTTCTTGGCTGAAGAGTTCTTTTCGTATAAAGATAATGTTGCACATGTCTGAGAATCCTACCTCCTTAGTCTGAATCTTAAAATATGGTCTTCTGATCTTATAATTATAGCTGCATATCATATTCAAAATACAGGAATATTATCTCATACTGATGTTCTTTATTCTTTATTCCTTCCATAATCATTCTCAGAATTCCATTTTCCATTTTGGTCTCTTCTAATCAGGGAGATGATGTCTTAAGAAGAAATACCTGCAATTGCATTTTTATGTCTTTCCTAAGTACATATAACTTTTTTAGAGCCTGTCATTCTTCCTAAATACTTCACATTTTTCTTACCTAGCAGTCAAATACAAATAGATTGTATTACTTCTGCATGTATCAGCTTTGAATTCTGCCTAGCACTTTAACGCCCAGATACACTGCATTACCAAATTTTATTCTTCAGATATAACTTCCAGAATAATTTTCTATCATCAGCAAAATTTTTATCTCACTTTCCAAACTTCTCCAAATCAATGTGTTAAAAATCTCTCCTCATATCACAGATTCCTGCAAAACTCTTCCTTTGTGCAAGTTACTTCACAACTCTTACTCCACTTCTCTTACCATTTAAGATTATTATACCACAAAGGACTTCAAGAATATAAGAGCTTTCTTTCAACAGCTCCAATCAATTGTGAAGCAATTTTTTGTTTTTGCAAACACTGTGTTGTTTCTTCCCAAATAGGTTAGAATTCTATTTTATTCTCTATTTTAAAAGTTTCTTCTAGTTCTTATGACCTATTAGTTTGCAGTTCTTTTCACCATCCCTAGACTATTTCCAAAAAGATCCCAAAAACTAAACAAACAAAACCAATAAAAAACCCAACCAACCAAAAAAAAACCCCAAAACAAAGCAAACAAGAAAACCCAGTCACCAGATACTTTCTACTCTACGCTGAGTAGGAGATATTAAGAGAGCAATTACACACTCTAATTAATAGTTGAGCATATTGCACAATAATCACAATTTTTGCCATTACTAGTTGTAGTAGGTGACTTCAGAAGACATTGTAATGAAGTGATGGTGATTTCAAATAGAATTTAAACAGAACTGAACCATATACCTTGGTTGTAGAGATCCGTATGTTAGTTAGCATGTGTGACTGCTATATAACCTGAGCACAACCCTTGATTTTTAATTGTTCATCTTAATTTTTCAAAGTAAATTCTATGAATTTTTCCTAGATAAAAGGTTTCCTTACCCTTGTCATACTCCTTCTGGAATTTCTCAAGTCTGATTAATAGATGGTATGTATTCTTCAGAACATCCAGGATAGTGTCATTAAGTAGTGTCTCCATTGTGCCTGCAGAGATTTTACTCTTTTGGCTGTCTTTCTTTCAGATTTTTAAAAACAAAATTGCCATGTAGCTCTCCTTTTTATAGTTCCCTTTCTCTTATATATCATGACAGTTTAGATTCTTTAGGAGCCTTCAGAAAAAAAGGCTTTGTTGAAAGCCTTTTGAAAAAGAACTCTGTTGCACCTGAATCCACAACATATTATCTGTATACTTATTAATGACAGATTTTATTGTATTTCCTGTAAATTTGTGTGGTACAAAGGTCAAATTCACTTGTCTTCTATTCTTAATATCATCATAGCATCCTGATGGAGAGCAATTCAGACCCCTCCATAACTAGATTTTTATGGATTATTTCTGTTTGGGTCAGTATTCAATTTAGTCTTCAAAAGACAATAAATCCATCTCAACTATTCCTTTTGGCTCATACGCTAAACTGAACTCTAAATCCATATTTATTCTAATCACAAAAATGTTTGATAGTTTCATTCAAACCAGAAGAACACCCTTAAACTATCCTTATGGTCCTTGTTTGCATCAACCCTCGATTAACCTTAACTGATGGGCCCAAAGCAGACTCAGAATTACTACAGCCCCCATAACCTCTGTCTCAAGCATCCACTTAATCTGAGAGTTCATAACTCTTTATCTTTCCTTGATGATCTCTACTGAATCAAAACCTAAAAATAACTCATTGGTGTCTACTTGTCTGAACCCAATCCCAGACAAAGCTATCAGCTGCAGAATTAATTTACATTGTTGGCTTATGCCTGGTCCAGTCTACAGTCTCACTTTACAATCTCTTTTTAAAAATCTCTGGTCACTTAAACCAGATTAACCTCTACTATTGAAGTAAGAGATCCGAATATTACTGTATTTTCATTCTTTTAGTTTGGACTAAAGAGTTGACACATTTTTCACTGCTTGCTTTTGGAACATCAGACTGGTATACTTACATAATTATACTGAAATATCACTGCCATTTATAACTCTAATCCTTATTTCAGCCCAGACATAACAGATCCCTGGACCTAAAGTCATGCTGGTCTCCAAAGAGTCTGGAGACAGTATGGTACATAACCATTGGTCTACTCGATTATATGGAATAGCACTTTAATTTCTGTCCTACTGCAGGAAAATAATACCAAATACTCAAATATTTCAAAACACGGAAAAAAATTAGAATCATATAGGTCATCAAAACACTGATGTTTTAAGAGCCCTTGGCATTTCTCTAGTCCAATCTCATGCTCAAAGCAGAGACATCACTGAATTAATTCCAAGATGATCAGGGCTTTGTTCATTCAGATCTTGAAAACCTCGAGGGATGAAAATTCCACAACCTACGACATGTAACAATGCCTAGTGATTCTCAAGTGTTGATTTTTATTCCCCCTTATATCTAGTCAGAACTCTCTGTTTCTGTTTGTGACTATTGTCTCTAGTTTTCCTCCTGTGTACCTCAATACAAACCTACATTGGTCTTCTTGATAACCACTTCATAGGCACTAGAAGAAGTTGTTAGCATGCCCACCCTCTGCCACCAAAAGTCATCTCTCTCATCCAGTCTATGAAAATCACACTCACTTAGCCTATCCTGACAGTGCAAGTGCTCCAATTCCTCACCATCTTGGTTGATGGTTAATCTCTATTAAACTCACTCAAATTCATCAACATTGCTCCTGAAGAACCCAAAAAACCACAGTATTCCAGATACAGGAAGTACCAAGTAAAGAGGAAAAATCTCTTCCTTCAGTCTATTGGTTGCACTCCTGTTGATATTTTCCAGTATGCTGTTTGCCTTCACCCCTACAAAAGAAGTTGACTAATGACTTATTTGTAAACTAGGATCCACCGGGACTGTCAAGTCCTTTACATCAGAGTTGCTGCCTAGACAACCAGTTCCCTGCCCATACTATTTTAGGGGGTTAGTCTGTTTAGGTGAAGTACTCGGCAGTTTTTCTTTCAGTATTTCATATGGTTCCTGTTGGTTCTTTCTACCAACCCTTTTGGGCCCCTCTGGATGGCAGTCCTGCCCTTGAATATAATGGATTTTGCCTAATTCTTTTTTTCAGAAAGGAATATTTTTGACTTAGAGAAAACATGAACCTCACTGTCTACATTATCAAATTAGCTTTATCTCAAAGTAATTGGAATTATTCCTGTAGGTAAAGTTTTGCACAGAGCTTCCACAATCTAGGATGGGAGCAGTTATTAATACTGCTGTTCCATATCATGTGCTTGTGGCCATTTTAAAAAAGTACTTTAAAAGCTAGTCTTAAGAACAGATATAATTACATATCAGATTTTCTTAACAGTGGGCTGATACCTATACTAAATCATATGATAGGTTTATAAATCAGATATTTCCAGAAATCATTTCACTGATTTATGTTATGAATATGAATTGTAACTATGTTACAAATTTACACATTGTTTGATGGTTTCCATAAATCATATAACCCATTTGTGAAAAGTATTGGATGTGATTAATAATGGTGCTACATTTCTTTCAGATATGATGCAGCTGTCTTTTGGTTTATGTAATAGATATTATATGATGATATGTTTTATTATTACTTAATAAGTTTACTTTCCCCTAAGTCATTACACTATTCTGCTTTAACCCAGGTTTTGTTCTACAAAGTCTAATTTGTTGCTCCATTTGCCAAGCTAGCTTTCACATCTCTAATCAGATTTGTAACTAACATATTTTGCTTACTCCAAGCCCTAGTAATAAGCAGAGAAAAAGAATCACAGAAAGAACTTAAGCAAGCATTAATTAGTATGAATTAAGGAATCTAAATATTTTATTAATCTTTTTTCTTTCTAAGCTTAATGTCAAGTATCACATTAGACCATGTCAGCTACTTTGTGTATATGTTAACCTTACATTGCACATCTTAGATTTTATTCTTTTAATAACTTTCATTCCTTCCTCTCTTCCTCTCCTATCTTTTTTTGTTATTATTTTATTTTTAACCTCCAGCCATTTTGAAGATAACCTGACCTTGTTGCTTGCCTGGATATCAGTCAATTACTGGCCACTCAGTTGAAGCTCTCTAGATTCCTTCTTCTGTTAAAAAATTTATTAAATAATAGGTCATTTTCTTGGTGATCAAAATGTATTCTCTTATTTCAGTTCCACGTTTTAATGGTTTTAACTGTAAGAAAAGTTCTTAAAGTAATGCTTTTCTGTTCCTTAACATTTCAGTTTAATTCATCCACAGTCTTGTGCTTGTGTATTGGAGCATGTATGTCTTGAAAACAAAAAGTTTTCTTGTTTCTTGTTAAAAGAAAATAGAAAAACTTGAATATTTAATATTATCATGATATAAGTTTTTTAAACAAAATGTGCAGTCTTGGAACAGTTTACATGTTATGAACTTTGAAGATTTTATTAATTTGAAATATTTCATTAAGCAAAATGAACCTTCAAATATGTATGTATTTTAGGATTCAATATACGGTTTGTAATTTATTGAAACTGAAACAATTTGGCCTTCGTAAAAACAGTACTTGAGTCACTTTATGTAGATGTGATGTCTTCTATGACAGTATCATAGGTTTGGCTTGAATTCAATGTCAGGAAATGTGACATCCAGGCAAATGTTTAAAACGCAAACATAATTTATAAGTAAATGAAACTGCCTACACAGAATTATAGTTTTTTTCAAAATATGATAGGAGTCTTTTGTGCTATTTTGTACATATAAAGGTAATGAAACATTCTTCAGTTTAATACTTAATTTCACTGTGCTTATACAAGTCTTTATGAATTTGTAAGAAGCACAAAAACTATTGTATTAATAAAAACCTAAAACATTTTAAAAATATACTTAGTCTGTAAATCCCCACCAAAATATTCCATGCAAATATAAAATAAAGTTTTATGCCAACCACACTCTTCACATCTTCAAAAAGATTATGCTTTATATTAACTTTTTTGCATCTGTGCAAAGACTTTCCAGTGCTAAAGTGTGCAATGACTGTTCTCCAGTTTCTAGGAGTATAAATAAGTAATATCATGGTTATTTTAACAATGAAAAACTATAAAAAATCAGATTTCCCAATCTACCTTACTTTCTTACATAAATATTAAAACAGTCACATTAAATAAATGTTAGTGTGTATTTTTTATTTTATTTAAACCTCCACCCATGACCTAATATTTTATAACTGAAAATTCAGAGATATCTAAAAATAAACATTTGCTGCAATAAACAATAGTGCCTGCAGCCCAGTAAACACAATTTTGCTATTACTAGTAAAAGACCACAGGCCCGAAAGTTGAAGGTCTCAGAATCTGTCTGAGCTTGCCTACACCTGATCTGGTTTTACCTTGTTTTAGCAATTTTTTGGTGGCCAGGTGACTGTTGCCTATCCTGGGTTATCTTAAGATCAGTGACTACAAGATACAAGAAAGGTGTCAAAAACACTAGTGGTCACTATGTGACAAACTGTGTCAGCAGATGCTGGCTGAGATCCTGCAACTTTTCAATTCTATCTAGAAGACACTGAGAAGGAGGTCAACTGTGAGAAGGAAGCTTTTCAAATTAAACTCAAGAGGATTTCAGGCTGGGGAAAGGGAGGAACACCTCCCACCATGAACATCATATGCCACCTGTCAGACAACAGAGTGTGTCCTCTGATAATCTTTGTGGCCCTCCTCTGGACCCTTTCCAACAGGTCTATGTCTTTCTTGAGCTGGGGGCTACAAAGCTGGACACATTACTCCAGGTGGGGTCTCATGAGAGTGGAATAGAGGGAGAGAATCACCTCCCTTGACTTGATGGCCACACTTCTTTTGATGCAGCCCAAGATACAGTTGGCTTGCTAGGCTGCACTTACACATTGTTGGCTCATGTTGACCTTTTCATCAACGAGCGCTCCCATGTCTTTCTCCTTAGGACTGTTATCAATCCATATTCCACCCAGCCTGTATTTGTACTTGGGATTACCAGAACGTATGTGCAGGGCCTTGCACTTGGCCTTGTTGAACTTCTTGAGGTTGTCATGGACCCACCTCTGAAGCCTGTCAGGGTCTCTCTGGATGGCATTCTTTCTCTACAGAATGTTGATCACACAGCTTGTTCCTGTCTGCAGTTTTGCTGAGGGTGCGCTTGATCCCACTGTCCATATCACCAACAAAGTTGTTAAACAACATTGGTCCCAGTACTGATCCCTGAGAAACACCACTTTTCACTGGTCTCCACTTGAACATCAATGGCAACTCTTTGAGTGCAACCATACAGCCAGTTCCTTATCCACTGGTCCATCTATTCTATCCATCAAACCCATGTCTTTCCAATTTAGAGACCAGGATGTTATGTAGGGTAGTATCAAATGCTTTGCACAAGTCCAGGTAGATGACATCAGTTGTTCTTCCCTTATCCACCAATGCTGTAACTCCATCCTAAAAAGCCATCAAATTTGTCAGGCTTGATTTGCCCTTGGTGAAGCCATGTTGGTTGCTACCAATAGTCTCCTCATTTTCCATGTGCCTTAGCAGAGACTTCGGAAGGATCTGCTCCATGATCTTGCCAGGCACAGAGGTGAAACTGACTGGCCTGTAGATTCCCAGGTTTTCCTTTTTTCCCTTTTTGAAAATGAGGGCTATGATTCCCCTTTCCAGTAACTGGGAACTTCACCAGGCTGCCACAACTTTTCAAGTATGTTGGAAAGCAGCTTAGCAACTTCATCCACCATTTTCCTCAGGACCTGGGAGGGATCTCACCTGGTCCCATGGACTTGTACATCTTTAGGTACCTTAGATGGTCTCAAACATGATCTTCACTTACTGTGCTGCAAGATTAATGGGGTGATTTGGACTGCCAGACTCCTAAACCATCCATTTTGTGTCTCTCAAGTTTTCTACTCTAAAGGAAAACAGAAGGCAAAGGTCCAACGACGTTATACATGTATGGCATTGTCAAAACAAAATATTCTCCCCAAAGCAAGAGAGACCAAACAGAAATATTAACAAGATTTATATTACATTTGGGATGGATATAGTGATTTGTAGAAGACTCTATTATAAGCAAAATGTTTCTTTCTCTGGTAACGGACCTGACCTTGCAGTCATAATACTGAGAAAATTTATTGATGAACTGAACTGCTGTTTTCTTTATGTAAGTTCTCTGAGGTAATACACCAGACTTTCATGGAGAAGAAAATTATAGTTATATTAGCAATCATCTGTTATCTCAAACAGTTTCTTTTTCATTCCTTGCAATTCATATTGTTGAAATAATACACTAGTTTGTTTTCTGTTTACATGAGTTGTCACCATATACACACAGTGGTATCATAATCTTAAATAATTCTAATACCTAATTTGCATTCATATCCTTTCATTTTCAAAATATGGACTTAGTTTTAAATTCTTTACAAAATACCAGGTTAAACATCATTATCTTTTTCTGAACACCAAGGAAAAATAAGAGGAATTGACTGAAGTAAAGCCATTATGTGTCAAGGACTGATTAATTTTAAAAATGTCTTATTGTTTAAGCCTTTTACTCAGAAGTTTTTAGACTATGGCTTGAAGACATATCTATAGCACAGTAGGGAATGACGTACATCTGTCCAAACAGGCAGCAACCTGTCCATACTTGTGCTCAAGGACAAGGCAAAAGTGTCTTGTCCACAAGCAGTAAAGCTGCATCAGTACAGTCAGGAAAGCAAGGTGAAGAATATTTTGTTTCCAGCACTACCTTCAGAAAATTCTATGTTTTTATGCATCTTGCTCAGCAAAGCTGTGACCTGAAATGTCAGTGTTGAAGATAGCAGAAGAATTAAGCTCTTTCCTGGTTTGGTTTTTTTTGTTTGTTTGGTGTTTGTTTGTTTGTTTGCTTTTAAGATGAAGTTCCATATTAGGTATTTTCAGTAGGTGTTTTCTTTAGATTCCTTATTTTGTTAGAATTGCTTGAGTTAAGCACTTTTAAGAATTAATTTTGTTTTTACTATATGTCTCTCAGTACATTACACTATGTGTAGTACTATGCTTGTTGCTTTACTTAAACTGGGGAATGTTGGAAAATCTCCCGGTTCCTTCAAGTGGTTACTGCCTTGGTGACACTCAGGGCATCACTCAAATGCTTAGGATCTGTCTCTGCCCTACGAAATGTCCTCATTTCCACTGTTAGGAACCACACTCCAGTAATCTTCCAGCCTGGATAAATGGGGAAGCTGGATTACAAAGCAAATTGTGGACTACAAATGGCCCACAGCTTTGGGAAAGTTTCATACCCACTGAATCAATATCCTTCAGAAATGGTTGCAGATTCAGACTCTTCTAAGGACTCACTGTTTAAAAACTGTGGGGTTTATACTCTTAACGGTTAGAAGACTATCATGAGACTTTATCATACCACACCGAGACAGAAAGGCAAATGGGTTTTTAGCAAAAGAGTATCTCCTCTTTGATTTCCTTAACTTCGGTTGTCATTACATGTAAGATTCAATGCAAGTTTGACATGGCTTGAAGGCACATCCTTATAAAATAATAAAATCATAGAACCATAGAACGCTTTCTGTTGGAATGGACCATTAAAAATCATCTAGTCCACCCCATCCCTTCCATGGGCAGGGGCATCTTACTCTAGATCAGGTTGCTCAAAGCCCTGTCTAACCTGTAACCAATGTAGACAGCAAGTATTCCACTGAATCAAATTGATGCACCATTGTCCTATTATGCCCTATGGAGTGTGATGGTAGGTTTGAAGACAATGCAATAAAATTTAATATTTTAATTTACCTTCTTTTATAACAATTACTTGTTTCTTTTTTTAATATAAAAAGGCTCAAAGATAATTAATATGTATTAAGCAGTGAAATGCTCTAAAAAATACAAGCTTGTATTATGCTAGGTTTATGATTATTTCATATGTTGATCTGGTCTATGAAAATCCCAGGTTAATTTGAAAGCATTGTGTAAGCTTTAAATGGTATGAAATTAATAGCATTTCATAGGCATTACTTTGGCATACATGTATGGTTTTACAGATATTATTGATATCCCTTTCTATCTCTGAAAAATATTCCTTGTACTTTAGTTAGATAATCATTATTGCTGTGGCATCAAATAGCTCCAGTATCAATTAGGACACCCTTACTTATAGTGTCATGAAGATAGGGAAAAAAAACAACACTGAAACATTTTCTGAAAAAAAAGCCACGTACAGGTAAAGATAGGACATAAGGTGATAATCTGCTGGAAAACTGATCTCGGAAAATTACATACTTTATTGGTTTCTTGAATTTGTTTGCAAGTGTTATGGTAAAGATTGTTATAGTAATGGAAATGAGAAACTTTTTTGTTTCTTTTTGATTCCGTGGGATGACCAGAAAACCTGAAGAGAATTTTTCAAGTATCTGTTTTTCGTCATGTCTTTTAAGGATAAAGTATTCTATTCAGTTAAAATCAATGGCTATATCTACAATATCTCTGAATTATGCAAGATTTACACACAACTATTTTTACCTTTATAAATGCTACTACTTTCAGTCAATGCTCAAAACAGAATCAAAGCACTCGTTCTTCTGTTTTACAGCCAAAGTTCCCATACTCTTTTCTTCATGGTGAATGCAAGTCACTGTGGATTTCAGGGTATTTAAAGTTTGGAATTTCTTAAAGGACGTGCTTTGCCATCTTTTGCAGCTTTTTTTTACATACTGCTACAGCAATCTTAATCTCTTTGGCATTTTGGTTGGCTGGTTTTTTGTCTGTTTTTCTAGACATATATTCTCTTTGTTAGGCTTGTAAACAATTATCACATTCAAGTTCTAGGAAAACTACAAGTGGAGAAAAGCTTTCAACAGAAAAAAATGCGACTCTCATTCCTACCAGCCTAATAAGCAATCCTATGAAAGACAAGGTGGATTCGTCATATTGAGGCCACAGCTGCTTGTGACTAAGCACAATTATAAAATACAGTTGCTGTGAAAACCTCAAGGTGAAGTTGGTACTTTGAACTTCTCATTTTCAGCATAATGAATTTCATCAGTCTTTAAGGCAGAGGAAGTTACCAAGATGTCGATGTGTGTTCATTTAAGTCTTTCATTACTTTAGAATTTCAGATCGGTGAAGATTCATTCTTAAAGGGCAAATATGTATATATTACATATGTGTAAATGTGTTTTATTCATTTTTTCAGTTTTTCACTGAAATTAATGCCAATGTTTCCATTAACCTCAGTAGTAGATCTTTCATATTTGTAAGTTTGGTTGGAGTATAATATGTCTCAAAGCAAAGTCTCCTTCTGGTGTCTCATATAACAAGAACAACAAAACATAATAGCAAAAGAAATTACATTTTCAGGATACATGGGTGATTTCTATTGCCTGGATATAACACTTTAAAAATACCTCATTTTCAAATGTGCCTTCCTCCATCTTTTGAAACTGGAGTCTTGTCTTTGAGGCATCTTCAAGTGGGCACCCCACATTTGAGTTAACTGAATGTGGTAGGCCCATCTGACAGTAGTCAGAACATTCACTTGTCAGTGTAACTACAAGACATCTCACTAAGGACATGAAATTATCTGAAACTGACATCCATGTGTTGATTGACTTTGAATGTGTTGAGACATCAGCCTTGGTACTGAAAGTGGTTTTGCACATATCTACCTTTTTACTTTTAGACAATACCAGGGAACTATATGGCCCAACTCATGTGTATAGAAATTACGTGTCTAATAAGCTTAAACTGGGGAAATACATAATCGGAAATTTCTTTAACTGAGAAGTTAAAATCAAGCCAGAATCCTTTGAAATTAATCGTATCAGCTAGAAGCAGAGGCATGCAGCTGGCTATATAATGTTTTGCACAAGCAGAATGCAAAAGAAGACAAAAGGAATAGAGGTAATAAAATATCACATGGAAAATAATCCAGAAAGAAGAATATTTAATGAGAATCCAAGCTTTTTGACCAGGTTAGAGTATATGCATGTGTTTGTTCTAATGAAAAAAAAAAAGGAATTATGAAATTGTCTATGACATTAAACATAATACAGGAAATCTGATTAAGGTGGAGAGGTTGACTTCCATCCTGGTTCTCCTACTGAAACACTGTTGTCAGGATCACTGTTTGTGAGCTATATATGACCCTCAAAGCTTGTGGGAGAAAGACAGGGGAGAAGGCTCAATCTAAACTTTTCTTCTCTTTAAATACTGGATTATATTTCACAACATAGAATTTTTGAAGATTGAACTTTCATTTACTTATCAGTCTCTCAAAATATGGATGTACACATAATTTAACGTGCCAGAAAATTGAAACATTTTGCTTTAATTGTTGCCTCTCAGAGAGTAATACATCACAAAGAAGAATGAGAAAATAACTGGTTTAAATCAATGGCATTCCAGTCATGTTTATAGAATTGCTTTTTTGTTCTCCAAGAACCAATCCTTTGGGTAATGCATTCTGAAAAGAATAGAATAAATATTCTAGATCAATGCTATCTTAAGGTGCAGAACAAGATATTTTCATGGATTTGTATCATGACTATAATAACGGTGATTTGGAAATAACCTTTATTCTTGGAGATGTAAATGAAACCACATTCTTACTTATACTGTACCTAGGTAATAAAATCCACTTGAGCAGAAAAATAATTAATGTGAAAAAAATAAGAATAATATATAATATGACAAATTCAGATGAACAATCTGATGACACCTAGTTCAGAGATGATAAGCTTGCTCAAATCATTTCACCTTGAGAATTTTGAGAAATCACAAGGACAGATGGATGAGAGTTGTTGATGGAAACTGCTGATCCAGAGGCACATAACTTCTTCAAGAATTTATTGTTAGTTTTTCTTAGAGAATAAAAGCAAGTTTAAATAATTGGTATATTGTTCTGCTTAGATACATTATTTTTTTTACAAATGTATACACCCTTTTAATAAGATAATAAGATAAAAAGATAGCTCTTTAGACCCAAGACAAGGAGAAAAGATGTCTCCCTGTGGTTAGTGCTCTCTGCCAGTGACTGGAGTAGACAGATTTAGGCTCAATCTCTTGGTATTGTTGGACAGCTGAGATATTGTGAAAGTGAAAACAAGATTCTAGCTGTTACAAATGAACACTGTCAAATCTTATTGCAGCAGTTTAAGAAATTACAAACCCTGAGTTTATGTCCTGCCTTTCTGAAGGAGATTAGTGCCCTTGCAGTGCAATCAGAACAAAGGCACAAATGTCATCTGGTCCCCATGTCCAGCATGTCAAATCATGTTCTGTTTGGCAGCTGAAGCTAGAAAATCAGGATCAGCACTGCTAGATAGGTGTTCATTTTTATTGACTGCTGCAGGGAAAGTGTGACAAAGCATCACCTGAAATGTTTGTAACAAAATTATAGCGGTTTACCTGTGAAAATTTTCACCATGGTCCACCTAAGAAATCCACATTGTGAAGCTTCACTGAATGTAAGTCTTCGAGAGGTATAGCATGTTTTTTATTCAGACAGACAGGCACAGTAAGTTCCCTTACATTATGGAATTATTTCTGAGATTTACATAGCATGAAAGGTTTTTATCTTCCCAAAATGGTTATTTTATTCCACGTGTCAATATTCTATCCAGGTTAAAAAAACATTGCCTTATCAGTCTACTACTCAGAGTTTCAAAATCTTCCTACATATTTTCTTGCAATGCACACAAATAGAGGGATTATCTCTCTGTTAATTGTAAAATATATCTGCAGAAACATCCATGAATGAGTATTTTATTTTGTGACAATACAATAATTTGACTTTGAATACTGGAGGGATAAACATTAAGTTTCTAATAACAAAGTGTGCTTGCTGAGGGATGGTTTTCAGTTAGTCTTCACTACTTTATTATTAAATGAAAATATTTTCTAGTGTGTGTAAATCAATTTAGGTAATAAGCAATGAAAGTGATAAAAACAATAAAAAGGTACAGATTTGTAAACAAACAGATAAAAACCCAAACAAACAAACAAACCCCAAACAAACAAAACAAAACCTGCAACTTTAAATCACACTGAATTTAAATTCAGATTGTATAGTGCTTTCATCCAGAAAGAGTACTGAACAACAGCTTGCAACCAGTTGAAATTTTTCTAGCAGAAGCGAAGCTTCATTGGAAAATGTAAAATTCCAAAACCCTAAATATTACACTTAAAGTGAAATATCTCAGGTTCACCAACTTTTGCAAATAACAGACAGCTTAAAAAGACCTGGAATCCTGGTGGGTTGTCACCTGTCACTCTGATTACCTGGCTGGTTGACAAAGCAGCTCCTGGAGGATCGTGGAAACACAGGCTGATCAATCAGGAATCCCACATGATGGATGCACTTGTGCTGTTCCGCACAGTTGTCCCATTCATTTGCATCAAGTAACAACTTAGGGTCATCTCTTATTCCTTCTTTTCTATGTTATCTTTTATTGTTCTGGTGGAGTTGTATTAATTTGGTGTCTGGGAAGTATCTATCGGAGAAATTTAAAACTCTTCCAGAGAACAGTTGGGAGGTTTTTAATTTTTTTTTTTTTATTATTATTATTTTTTTTAATCTTGTGCCTAATTGTATGTAGAATAGTTACATTTATAAACATTCTGCTAGAAGATAATATGCCTTTCCCCTCCGCTCTCCTCTTTTTTTATTTTTTTTAATTTTATAGGGTAAAAGTTGAATTTACACAGCTATGTTGCATATTAAAATAATTACTGCTCAACACTAGGTAGAGAAAATACCATATTGGTTTTTCAGCACCAACATATTCAGTTTAGAATTTCAATCTGCTCATTTTGTGATATTCAGAAACAGTGTTGCATCTTTATGGCAGATATTTTGGTTCAAAGCCATTTATTTATCCCTTTCCAAAGACACGATCATAAGCCAATTTTCCTTCTGTCTACTTCCATTACATTACCTTATTTGAAACCAGCACTAACAAAGCACCTAAACATCCTGCCTTCTCTTTCAGAATTAGCATTTTTCCTTTGATGTGGCTCAAAGTAGGAAACAACTTTAATGTGAGACTCTGCCAATTTCTGCTGTTGCATTGACATCCGCCGCACAAAACTGCTTTGTACGGGCCTCTCCAGAAAAATGTTAGCTTGGTGTGCTTCATGAAAAAGAAGGACATGCAGGTACAGCTTCAGCAAGATTTTGTCCTGAGGTCTGATACCCTGAAACAGTTTTTCAGGTCATAATTAACTGAAGGGTTTTTTTATGTGCTTAAAAACAGGACAAGAAGAAAAGTTTGACCTCAGAGTGTGAACAGTGAGGCAGTGCAAGGGGCAGCTCTGTGCCTGTGAGCCAGACTGAGGTGAATAGGGAGTTCCTGGAGCCAGAAAAGTCCGAGGAAAAGCAGCAAGAGCTGCCCAGAGCCAGTAGCTGTGATGCGAGGCTGAGAGGCTGAGGAGGCAGGAGTAGTCGCCGGGAGAGTCGCGCGAGATTTAACCACGGCGAAACCGGAAGCTGCACGCAGAGCGCGCACAACGAGGCAGTGGCTGTCAGAGGAGCGCATGCTGGCAGCAGGGCACGTGGGGGGAATGGCAGCTCACCTCCACCCCTGGAAAGATAGCGGAGCATCCCATTCTGGAGATCATACCACATGGAAGAAAAGAAGGTTATCAAGAGTAGCCAGCATGGATTTACTAAAGGGAGGTCATGTCTGACTAATCTGATAGCCTTCTATGATGGTGTGACTGAATG
>WTSP01003754.1:28461-70107 GCA_025331215.1 Actenoides lindsayi | reverse complement strand
ATGCTGCAGACTCCTGGTACACAGACGGAACCAGCTTTGTTCGACAAGGCACCCGCAAAGCAGGATATGTGGTAACCACTTCAGAACAGGTAATAGAGTCCAGAGCTCTCGCTCCAGACACCTCAGCACAAAAGGCAATAATAATAGCCTTAACTTGAGTGCTGGGATTGGCAAAAGGAAAAAGGATTAATATTTGGACGGACTCTAAACATGCATTTGGGGTAGTACATGCCCATGGAGCAATCTGGAAGGAAAGGAAACTTTTGTCTACCCAGGGGAAGCATATAAAGCACACTAAAGAAATTCTCAAACTCCTGGAAGCAGTTCAATTACCAGAGAAGGTGGCCATTATGCACTGTAAAGCTCACCAGAAAGGAACAACTGCACAAGACCTGGGCAGCTCGATGTCAGACCGTGAGGCAAAAAGAGTGGCCAAGGCTGGTGAGGCGGAGGTGCAATCCTTGGTCCCAGATGATAAAATACAAATTGTTTGTGAACCAAGGTATTCAAAGGAAGATCAGAAGTTAATTGAGGATCTAGGTGGGAACATGGAAAAAGGTAAATGGGTAAAGACTGCACAAGGTAAGATAATAGTACTGTTGACGTTATGGGCTGTGGTGATGGCAGAGCATAGGAAAACACATTGGGGGGTGGAGGCATTACATAAGTATCTGAACCAATGTATAGTTACTCAAAATTTATGTACTACAATCAAGCAGGTAACACAACAGTGTGAAGTCTGTTTACAAAATAATCCTTGTACAGTCTCAAAAGATCCGTTAGGACAGATAGGGAAAGGAAATTACCCAGGACAACAATGGCAAATTGACTTTTCGGAACTCCCAAGAAAAGGGGGGTTCCAGTATTTAACAGATACCTTTTCAGGTTGGCCAGAAGCGTTTCCCACAAGGACAGCCAAGGCTTGGGAGGTAACTAAAGCATTAATACAAGAGATAATACCATGCTTTGGGGTACTGGCCATTATATCCTCGGACAGAGGACCACACTTTGTTTCAAAGATAGTACAACAAGTTAGCAAATGTTTGGGAATAGATTGGCAGCTCCATACTCCATACCACCCTCAGTCGAGTGGTCAAGTGGAGATGAACCATTTAATTAAACAACAGATTGTAAAACTGGGACAAGAAACTAACTTAACTTGGCCTCAGTCCCTTCCTTTGGCCCTCCTGCGCGTACGAGCTAGGCAGAGAGCAAAGGAAGGATTGAGCCTGTTTGAAATCTTGTACGGACGACCCTATGGAATACAGAAAGGAATGCCCGTGCAAGCTGGGGAGGAATGTACTACCTCTTATATGACAGCATTAGGCAAACAGCTTAATCAAATAGGGAAACAGGTGGTTGGAGTCCGGAGTAGAGGGTTGGATGGGCTTATACATAACATACAGCCAGGGGATTATGTCTATGTAAAGTCTCTTACAGAGAAGACCTCCAAACCAAAGTGGGAAGGCCCTTCCAAGTACTTCTCACCTCCTTTACAACAATTAAGATCGAGGAGCAGAGTGCCTGGATTCACCATATTAAAGAAGGCCCACAAATCTCCATGGAATGTTACCTCAAAGTCAGACGGACATTTGGTATTGACACGATAATCTGGGTTTGTATGTGCACTCTAAATATTTTGCCAAGGTGCTAGACAAGGAATCAGTGTATTAGTAAAAGAATTTACTAGTCTCTAGAAAAGGGGGGAATTGAAGTGGTGAGATAGCTAACTTACCTGGCTAACGCTATATCTTTAAGCTATACCTCTTGAGCATTGTCTGAATTTAATGAATTTGTCTTGAGAAAGACTTGTATTAGCCAATATAGCTTTGAAAAGACTAATATTAATTAACCATTGTGTATGTGTTAACCCAAGCAAGAAAAGGGACACTGCAAGGGGGCAAGGAAACAATAGATAGGGAAGGATAGGATGGCTTAATCAGTTACAGGACCAAGCTGAAGCCAGCCCTGAGGTTGGAACAGAGACAACCAGCAAATTTTGAGCCAAGGTGAAAAGTGCATAGGGAGGAAGACATACGCCCTTCCTCCCAAAGATCCTGGCCCACGACCGCCAGGAAGTATGGCGCAGGCGTCGAAAGGAGGAGCTGAAGGTGGAGCTTATGGAAATGGTTTCTTGGAACTAATTATCCTAAGGACACCTTTTCGGGGTAAGATCATGAATATGTATAGGCGATTGTGAATATGTATTATTAAGTGGAATAAACATGGGATGGTTGATCGGTGGGGCGCATACGCTTGTGGAGGGGCGACCCCCCCGTGCTGCCCAGCGCTGAATAAACATACCTACTTTACAACTAGACAAGTTGTAGAGTTTGTCTTCCGAGCATCAGTAGCAATCCACCAATGAGAAAGAACAGAGAAGCCCAGATAGAGGAGAAGAAAACTTTGTACATTGCACAACTGTGTATAACACCTATTTACAGCTAGAAAGAAATTGGCTTCTCTTTCCTTAATCCTCCCCCACCCACCTCATTTCAACAGCCAGGTTCTTAAATGCATGAAGTTGCTTTACTTCCACACACCTTTTAGGAAATCTGCACAGCTGTAACATAATTACTAGAGGTTAAAATAGCAGAGCTAGCAATAGAGATAAACTGAATCTTATTTGAGAAATCTCTGTATTCCTTCTGTCATGCAGAATCAACTTTATCAGTCATTAACTTTGTAACCTAAGCTACTTACCACACCTGTGGGCTTTCAAATGGAACCAAAGGAGTTAGTTTTGACCTTTAAATGACTGGAAAAAGAGTACTTGAGAGACATTTTCTTTGTTGTGTGATAGTGCTGCAGCAAAATTTGTGCTAGAGCTCTGTCAATTTAGTAAAGTGGGACCTCCTAGAAGGGCATTCACTGTCAAAGCTCCTTGACTCTGAAACTGGATGCTGCTTTAGCTTCCCAGCCTGGACTTATTGACTCTCCTGTAATGATACTAGGTTGCTTTCTCTACTGGAAATCTGAAGGAAGGCTTTGAACATTAAAATAGGGGTTCATATTTTGAGTGGCTTAATGAAGACTATTGCTTTGTGATTATTACAGTCAGTTGAGTCCATTTGAATGAATCTCTGTAATACAAAAATAAAACACAGTAATACTTAATGTTATTCTTTCAGACTCCATAACCACAAAATATTTGTATACAATTAGAATAAAATTGTTTCAGGTGAAAAAAGCATGGTATGATAGAGAAACAATTCCAAAGATGAAACAAGTCCAAAGTCCTGTCTTGAGTTTGGATTTTGTGTGTAAGACTAAATAAAGTGAGTCATTAGGGAAACAGTAGCCAAAGTTCCTGTTGATGAGGTAGTCTATCAAGTGAAGTGTGAAATAGCAAACTATTTTCTAGATGCTGAGACATGTATTGGTATCTGTCTCCTAGGTCCCTAAAAAGTAAACACCAGAAGAAAATTGCTTAAAGAGACAATCGCATGTTGCTCATTACTTGTGCGTAAATTCTGCGTTTTTCCAGCACTAAGACACAGGCAGGAGCTAAAGATGTAAGCAGAAAGCAGTAACTCAGGTCAGATGAACACAGAAATGCCTATCCTTCTAGCCGAGCTACTGGGAGCTATGTTAAACTCATCCTCTTAAAAAGCTAGCATTCTTTTTCCCTGCTTCCGGAAACAACCAACCCTTACTCTGTTAACCAATTTGACAATATCTCCTACAGGTTAGTTTCAAATTAAGTACCTGAAAACATAAAATACAATTTGGGTTAAGGAGTCTCCTGAAATATTTCTCATTTTAAGGTTTGCTACTTTTTTCGTGATGGTCTGCCTTGTATATCCACATTGACATTTCTCAAGTGATTTTTTAAGAAGGCACATGGTTTAGTGGTGGACGTAGCAGTGTTAGATTTATGGTTGGACATCATGATCTTAAATGTCTTTTTCAACCTAAATGACTCTATGAATGTATTCTAAGTGATTTTAGGTGCAGATTTCAATTTTACAGCCTCAGTGGCTTGAATTCTGCTTCACAGAAAGACAGACAGATAAAATTCATAAGGAACAATTAAGTCTTGAACCAAAATAAACTTCGAAGTCAGTCTGAAACTATAGCTTTAAGAAGGTCTCTGCTTGATACTGCTTCATCCGCAACTGAACTAAAAATTCAATTAAAATTTTTGACTAGATGAAACTGAGTTTTAAAAGTTCTATTTTTTTTTAATTCCCATCATAGCCTGCCTTTCCAAAGTAAAAGCTTAGTCCTTTCTAATATGTTCCAGTTGATATGAAATTAAATGTGTAAAATGAAAGCAAAGGCAGTGATGGTCTAGATGCACAGAACTAGAGAAATATGATTTACAGTATCTTCAGGGCTGGAGAAATTAAACTGGAGAAATTAAAACCAGAGACAGTTCTTGAACTTGCACTTAAAATATCATCTGCAAACACCACCTCCTGATATTTTTTATTCTCAACCCCCAAGAAGCAATGTTACTTTTGCTTCTCTTAAGATGAATCTCATGTCCCTCTCACGCTCTTAGAATGAGAAATCTCTACTTTTACTACATGCTCTGCACCGTATTTTCTCATTCCAAAAGTGGAAACTATGAGAACAACTTGGTGAGAAAGTTGTGTTGTCCATTTATAAAGGTCAAAGTCTGTGAAATAATGTGTATTATATAAGATACATGTTTAGTGACAAACTGTTTCTAGATTCCCTTAAGATAAGAAGAAATAAAAGACAGCTACAGCTTCCAGACTTTCAAGCAAATTTTATCATATTTTTTCAATAGTTTTTGGCAATCTTTGGGTTTCTCTATATTAAAGTTGCCTGTAAATGTCCCTGAAAGTACAACTATGCTGAAAATGTCTAGAAATTACACTAATCACTGAATCATCCCTGATCAACCACACTACTTCTTACTTTGATCCCAGACTGTCTTTTGGACTGAACAAACCAGCTCTCCCCAAAGTAAAACTTCTGTCCACCTTTGAAGATCATTTACCCCCAGATCTACTCTCAAGACACAGTATAGATGATATTACATCTAACTGCCTCCCACCACCCATGACAGTCTCTTAACATTATCTTGGCATGTTTTGCTTACTCAGACATTCCCCAGCCACTGCACAGAGGAACACATACATTAACATTCATTTTATAAAATAACAAGTTGCTTGGTGAAAAGAGCCCAGATATCTTATGCAGTTGGAACTTAACTAAGAAATTGTACATCATAAAGGATGGAGAAGACCCAGAGCAAAGGGACTTGTAAAGTGGCCATGGTCAGTGTGCTGTAAAGGGAACTAGTTTGAGCCATTATAAAAGTAGCTCTGTTTGTGCCATTAACCCCAGGGCCTAGGATTGTTCCTTGTCTTTTTGATGTTGCAGTGCAGACCTTTCTTGAAGGGCTACCCAAGAGCAGAAACTAGTTGAAGTGAAGTACTCAAACTAAACTACCCCATGAAGATTGGCTTACCCGAAGGTTCAGGCCAAGGTTGTTTGACAGCTCTGTTGACTCTTTATCAACTGAGGGTTCATTTTCCATGGAGTATCCTTTGCTGGTGTGATCCGGCAATTAAATCATCCACCCAAATGATTTGACTGGAGTGGTCTTTTTGTTTTTTTCCTAGTCCACTCAGCTACTTCCCTTCCCATGAAGACTAAGACAAAGCTGCCATACTGCCAATAGAGTCAAAGAGGGTGAAAAGTTCTAGATTTCACAGATTAAACAAAACCAATGTTGTATATTAATTTGTCATCAGGGAAGATGAAGCATTTATACACATAGATCCATGAGAACACTGCATTAGTATCAAGCTGGGCCTAGCTATTATTGCAGATGAATTTTGTGAAAAAGGCACTGACTTTTCAATTGAGTAGTCAGTCACCCTTTCAGCACTGGCTACAGCAACATAGAACTGTTCTTTGGTTTCCAGTTTGGAAAACAGAAGATGGTCATCTTGTCTTCCATTGAGAGGTGATATTTCTGGAAGTGCCTACTGATATGTATTTATTCTTAATTTTAAAACTAAATATATTCCCAGCTAGCAATCTACAAACTGCTCTAATGATTTTTAGTTAAGTAAAAGTGTAACATTTGATTTATTTTTTTTTTCAGCTAGTATGATTATATGCATTTTGGAATACCATTAAAAAAATATCTTTTTTCAGGACGTATTCTTCGTATCATCAAATTTATATGATATCAGCCATTTGTGACTGATTAGTAGTGTACTCATTGGGTAACTAAATCTAATATTGGAAATCCATTGATAACAAGGGCCCATAGATTCATCAATATGTTACCATAGCATTATCTTTCAGCACAGATAAAAGGATAAAGTTGAATAGATTTAATTTTAAACAGTTCTTCTTAAGACTGTTGTAATAGTTTAATGAAAGAGAAATTTAGAAGAAAAAAAGTGTAGACAATGAAATAAAGCTGTCCTTAAGCACTGGAAGCTCAAGAGAATTTTGAAGAAGAGTTTAGCAGTTGTCAATGCCAATGGAATTTATTGGAGTAGATTCAAAGCAAAAGACAAAATCAATACCTAGGTGTTTGTGCTTCATTTCTTTGTAGTTGTCAAACCTTTGAAGCTGTTAAATAATGACTTATAGACTAAGAATAGATGTCTACCTTGACATTTCCTTAATGCCATTCAAGATTCCAGCTACTTAGATGCAAAAAAAATAAATAAAAAAATCATATGATATGGAATAGAAACTCAACCTTAGAGTCATATGATGTGAAATTTACCCTTCATAAGTCTTTGTATTGTCTTTACACAATGTAAACAAAATAATAAGAATAGTTCTAAACCTCTGGTAAGAAAACAAAGCTTTCTCCCCATACAACCTTTGAGACAAAGGCACTTTAGCATGCATGTACAGAATAAAAAGAGAATCACTTTGTAGGCTTAACTAGTTCTATGATAGATACAAGGTTATTCCTAAGGGATTCTCTGTTGAAGTGCTTCTCTGAAGCATGTCTCACTCAACTTTGTGAGCATAAACTAGCTTTTCAGTCAGTTAATAACATAGTCATCTTTTACATACCTCATACAAAACCACAGTCCCTCCACAAGAATCCAGAGCACTCAAAACTATGAGATAAGACACTGTCCTCATCCCAATATGCGCCTGCTCCTTTTCCACTGAAGCTGGTATAAGCTGTCCCCTCATTTCTTGCAGGACTGGCATGTGGCACAGGTGAAAGGCTAATGAGTTTTACTTCATGAGGAGGCTACTGCCTCCTGAGTCAGTAGCTCTGTGCTGAGGAGCTGGGGCAGTCAACCCAATGGTGTCATGAGTGTTGGAAGACCTATGTAAAAGGGGAAGTCAGGGCAGAATAAACCAGAATGTAAATTAACCCCGTTTTGCTAACTCCAAGCTCTATGGCTCTGATTCATGTTCCTTAGCTAAGCTGCAGCAGCTGAAGAGGTTACTGCCCCCTGCTCCCTACCCCTGACTTTGGCAGTTAAAAGAAATCATAATTTGTGGGACTTAAATTTCTTCAATTGCTTCAGGTAAATCCTGCAGGGATTGTGAATCAGACCTCTCAGGTACCATGTATTAAATTAAACTGAAATGTCCTTTGATTTATGTTAATACATAACATCTGTGTCTCTGTAGTAGAAATGCCACCATTTCATCATCCCCACTCCTGGGACAAAAGCTTCCAGCTGAGAGAGAGAGAGAGAACAGACAACAGACGGATCCTCCTGAGCTGCCCAGCAGGAATTGTCAGAGCTCATGACTCAGAGCTCCCGCTCTGACCCAGAAGTACCTTGTCTAGTTTGGGTTAATCTACTTTGTAAATGTAGCATAGGTGTCACACTTTAAATTCAGATTCTCGCTTATTCTGTATCCATCCCATTATGCAGAGATACATGTGAAAGTAACATTAATCATTTTAAATATACGTGACTCAAAACTTAATATTTAAACTTTGTAAATACTACTGTTTCTATTAGCAATTGAGAAAAAAAATCCTTTTATATAGGCATTGCACTAGATTATCAGAGTCAAGGAACTGAAATTATCAACAAGTTTCAACTTCAAACCATCCTGTAGAGCAGAACAAGGTTAAAATCAGTTCCCTTATTCCCTAAATAAGGGGAGGAGGTAGGGTAAGGCAAAGCAGCAAAACCTTATTTCTGGCTTTCTATGTGCATTCAGTATCACTGGTAGAATCTCTGAGAAACATTTTATTCCTTCACATATTTCTGGAGTACCGAGGAAAACAGATTAGGCAGATAAATTTCCTTTCAAGGTCACACCTTCATTGATCTAAAGCTAAAGCAAAAACTCAGACTTCCAGAGTATTCTGATGATTTAGATATTTAGACAAAAAAAGGGAAAATTTGGATCATTAAAATCTTGTTGGGAAACCAATCTCCTGATACTGAAACTGGTAAGTGTAGTCTGTGGTTTGTGCTCTCAATATTTGATCTCCGTGTCCAGTCAGGCTAGGATGGGACTTCTTTACAGGCACTCTGCAAAGAATTTCTCAGAGAGGGTCACAAAAAATTTCTCACAATCATGCATGTGCTCCCCACAGCCTGCTTGAACTGGGATTTCTGAAAACTCTATTAAATGGTTCTGACAGGTATTGAAAACAGATTTGGTGTAATCAGAATTCAGTGTGAGGCTGATTTCATATTTTGGATGCCTGAATTTCATTAGGACTATTCATTTTTCCATGACAACACATAATTAAAACAAACACTTCTAGACATTGATGCATTGAAGGTTTTGGTTGTTTGGGGAATTTTTTGTTTGTTTTTTTCCCTGCTACTGAAGCCTCACTTCCTTGTAGGAAATTTTGTACAAATACAAACTGATGGGAAGCAGACTCCAGAGAACATTTTATCCTCCAGTAACATGTATGGATGAGATGACTTGCTGAGCAATACCTTGTTAGCAACTTTCAGATTTTAAACAAAAGTAGGAGGGGGGTTAAGTTTGCATACTACTTGCTCTAAGTAAGGTACTGCATAATCAAAACAAGATCTCCCACAGTAGAGATTCTTTAGTAGCAAAGGAAGGAAGGAAGGAAGGCATTACCTCAGATATTTGATATAGAGGGTAGGACAAGAGGAAGAACAAAGGAACAATTCAATACTGCACATTCTTGCTGTAGCTGTAGAAAGTGATACAAGGAAAAGAAAAGCAGGCAGATTACAAACCACTGCTGCTGAAATATCTACTTAAGCAAAGCACAGTGGTAGCTGGCACAAGAGATGACAGTTGCAAGGCATATCTATATCCTTATCCCATGCCACCCACTGTCAAGTGAAGTTCAGAAATGTCCCAGTTTCTCAGCTGGTAAGGACAGGTCTCTATTCTGTCTCAGAGTAAGCAAATCTAATTTTTGCTGCTATAAAAGCCTTGATCATTGAGCACTTCTGCAATTTCATGACTGTACCTTCCAGAAACCCCCCAATACAAATAATAGTGTATATGCAATGATCTCCTGATTCAGAGACAGTAACAACCAGTTCAGGGTCATGCATGGATAGTTATATTTCCATACTTTCTTATTTCATGCTTTATCATCAGGACCTTGTCTGCCAGTGCCAGATTTTGATACCAGTCAACAGAGAATATCAAGAGTATGTGACAATTCATTTGACCATTTAACTAAGCCAGCTCCATTATTGCCAATTAGAAGCCTGCATAAAGGTAGCTCTCACGGGAGTACCTGTTTAGGGAGTAAACGAATATAATTACATCAAAACTGTTAAACATAGGACTTAAAAAGTTCCACATTTTTGAAGTACATGGAAAAACATGCCATCAGACCTGCCAACTTCTTGCAGAAAGGAAGCAACCTTATGAAACCATGTATTAGGCTGCCAAGCACCAAAAGTTTAGGACTCAAAATGAGTCCTAAACTGATCCATAAAATGCTTGTTCACTAAAGTCATTAACTCAAATTAAGTAAGATTGAAACACTGTAAGCTATCTGATCTCTTGTTTTCTTTATTGGTTAGTAACCAGATAATTACAGTGAATTAATTATGTATTAAATTATTTTTGCTGACTCTATCTGACAACTTGCATTTGGGGCAAATATTCAAGTTTTGTAGAAGAAGCAGCTATGCTTTATCTTATACCATTTGCAAAGTGAGCAACTGCATAATATAATGTGGTTATATATATGGAAAAAACAGCAACAAAAGCAACTCTGGCATAACGTCAATGACAAACTTTAATCTGTTTTAACTTATACATTATAACCTACTATTTTGTAATGTCAGAAATAAAATTATTTATATGACAATTAAAAAAGACAGGCATCTATTATGACAGGTAAATTACTATTGCAAACAAAATCACTGAAATAGGCCAGAGGCTGAACATTATTTCAAATAATTGTTCCTGGGTGTGACTGAAGACACTGAACTAGAAACATGCTCTCATAACTCTCCTCAAAAAGTTTTTATATATTCCCAAAGGGGACAAAATTTACAAATACAAGAGTTCCTGAAAATCTCAGTGGGCTCTGAAGGAGAAAATAAGTTAGGTTCCAAGAGAATTGACTAATTAATAGATAAAAGGGGTTTTATATACTAGCCAAGCCTACAGATCTTTCCTACGCCATTAACTCTTGGTCAAAAGCATATGCAAAGATGGAACAAGACCAGTTTTATGACATAATTCAATTCCACGAAGAAGCACTGTAATTTGATTCTTGAACATTAAAACATTTCATTTGTTACTATAAATATCTAAGAAATTGTGTCATTTGAATATTTTACAACTTCGAGTACCTGCAATCAACATTTCATCTATTCTTTTTGCACCAGCTTTATGATGGATATGAATTTCACCATCACTGGTATTTGTGTCTTTCTCCTCTAACTTCCCAAGTGGTGATTCTCTGCTAACCCCAGTGCATCCATCCTTCTCCTGTCTTGCAGTTGCTCTTGCAGCATGCTGTTGAGCAACCTCTCCACCTCCCCCACCTGTTGCTCACCAGGCTGCTGCTGCTGTCTCTGGTTCCCTTCCTTCTCCAGCCATCATCCTCCCATGGCTGTGATGAATTTGACTACTACGTTCAGAGAAATCACTCCCAGGTGCACCTCAACAACTCTACACAATCTGATATCTCCAGCTGTCAAGCAGAAAATGTGCATTTGATGGTGGTTTAAAATGTAACATTATTCTGCCTCTGGAGTAAAATAGGGAATGCTAACAGCCTTTCTATTTTATTTTCATGTTGTGCCTGTGTTCAGAAGTCTCATTAAGCAGTGCTGCACTTTTCCTTCAAGAAGGATGGCTGTGCAATTCTTTTTCCTAAGGGTGTAGCAAAATATATATATGAATCACCTTTATTTGTGAGATTACCTGCAGGAAGTTATTTGTACACTGTAAGTTTAGAAAATAATTTTTATTTCATTTTGGTACATTTGTATTCCACCTGACAAAAAAGACTAACATAAAAATGCATTGTTTGTTTACATTATTTCTGTTGGTTTTGTTTTTTTTTGTCGCCTCTATATAGTGTGATAGATCTGTGCTCTACTTAAAGAAAAAATTCTGGTGATGTATGAAATGAAGACATCTCTAAATATTAAGAGTGTGCTCAATATGATGACAACTTTGAAGAGTGAAACAAAAGATCTTTGGTAAGATAAGGTGAGTGAGCAGCTGACAACTGTAAGAAGACAGAGCTTACTTTACTTAGTGCA
Source organism: Actenoides lindsayi (assembly GCA_025331215.1). Lineage (NCBI taxonomy): Eukaryota > Metazoa > Chordata > Aves > Coraciiformes > Alcedinidae > Actenoides > Actenoides lindsayi. The sequence continues at coordinate 58,441 of WTSP01003754.1, read as the reverse complement.
CATATACAGCCACTGCAGCATCAAAATAAAGCTTGGAAGAGAGAGGGATACATCCTGAAAAAAATTAGTTTAATTTACCTTATGATACCAGTACTGTATTATTGCTAAGAGAGTGAATCCCATGCTCAAGCATATTTGAGAAAATGTAAAGAAAAAGAATTAAATTAATTTGCATTCAGAGTTTCAAGCTAACTTCAATCCACTCATTTGTCACTTTTGTGTTAGCTACTCTCCTACCTTTTCAAATATGGTTCCAAAAGCTCATTTTACATTTCTTCTACATGTTAATTACCTGTTGAACTCTGTCTTCATGACCAGCAGGTGATAAAGTGCAACCACATTCGTCCAGAAGCATTATATATCTTCCTTCCTTTCTCAGTACACTAGATAAAACTACTTTCCTACAATGGATGTTTACTTTAATTTTAGGGTCATTTTAATCTTTTGTGTTCAGGTTCTTTATCACCCTAATGTTTTTGGAACAAAACCTCCACCACCAGCCACAGACTGCTTCTCTGAGAAGTCTCCTGAAGCTACAATTCATAATGCACCAAAGTAATATATATGTAATTCTTTCCAATTCATTGAACTGATTTTAAAAAGAGAAGAAAAAGGATCAGCAAAAACCATCCAAACTTATTATTTTTGAACTATAAAAAAATAATATTCCCTATATTTTATAAAATAACATTGTACATTATCTTGTCTACAACAGATGCCATGGAGCTTTTTCCAGAATCTACCTGGTTTCCTTTTGAAATGAATAGTTGTATTTTTTTTTAAGTATTCTTCTCTGAAAGTCTGCCTATGTTAGAAATGATGCACATCTCTGTCTCAATGAGCTCTGAAGTCAAAGTATGTTAATGCATTGGGTCTGACTGAGCTGGAGTTAATTTTCCCCATAGCAGCCCTCCCAGTGCTGTGCTTTGTACTGGAAGCTAGAAAGGTGTTTCATAACACGCCTGTGTTGTGGCTTCTGCTGAGTGGGGCTTGCACAGCACGAAGGCTGTTTTTCCAACATTGTCCCCCACAGTGGGATGGGGTGGACAAGATCATGGGAGGGGACACAACTGGGACACCTGACCCAAAATGACCAAAGGGATATTCCATAACATGTGATGTCAGCTGAACTATAAAAGGTAGGAAAAGGAGGAGGAGGAGGGGAGCATCAGCTTGTCCTCCAAAGCAACCGGAGCCCTGCTTCCCAGAAAAGGGGCCAGACATTGCCTGCTCACAGGAAGCAGAGAATAAATCTTTGTTTTCCTTTGCTCCTTCATGCACTGCCTTGCTTTGCTTTTCATTAAACTGCCTTTGTCTTAACCTACAAGTTTCATCTTATTTTCTTCCCTCAGGTCCAGCTGGGTGGGGGGGGGGAGTGATAGAGCAGCTTCATGAGCACCTGGCATCCAGACAACATCAAAACACAACAGTTAAAGAATGGTAATAATTTCATTTCCATCATTAATGACAAGAAACTTTTAAGTGATAAGAAAAACAACAAAAGAAGATATTTTTAGCCAAGAAATTCTTTCATGTCACTGTTTAGACCTCAGATTGATTTAGAAGCTGTGAACTTCATGCAGATCATGCTGAAGAAGAGGCAGACTAAAAACTTAGTGAGGGCTTCAATATTCAGTTCTGTATGTTCCAATTACAGTGTTTTCAAATGAAAAATATGAATTCCAAATTCAGGTTTATAACAGAATCTCTATGAGTTCATTACAAAATCAATTTCTCTACTCCTTTATCTTCAACACTGATAGAACTTACAATTTTGATGACAAAACCAGTACGTATTAGAAAGGCATTACTGCACCTGTTTTTGTTTTTTTTCTTTAATTAATAACAAATAATAGTAGAGAATGCAGGCATGTATGAATGAAACTAAACTCACATGTATTAAAGTTTGTGGAAAATAGGAATATCTGGCCACAAGAAGTGAGTATTGTTTCTAGTAAATATATAGGTGAAAAAATACTTAATTTTGCTAATTTTATCTACCTTTGTGCCTCGTGAATCAAAACTTGCATCATATAGTTAAATTGACAAAGAAAACATGTAAAATCTCTCATATATTCACACCTTTATCTAAAGTAATTGGAAAATAATTCATTATCATAATGGGGAAATATATTTGTTGAAATTGTGTACATTTTAATGTGTAAGGAGTTTTATGTGACCATTTGAATGAAACTGTTTAATATATATGCCCCTTAGAAAAGCACAGCATGAATATCATAATAGCTGTAATATGCACTTGTATTACTTAAAGGGGCACTAAAATAGAGGTGACAAAAATGGAGACTAAATTTGCAACTTTGTTCTCACTTCATTCCCATATTAAAATAAATAAAAAGAAATCAGCTTTTCCTGTGTCTCAAATGTAAAAAGCAAAGCACAGAATGGCCTTTTAAGCACTGATGAGTTTTCCTGATGGTCCAGAGATTCATATACCTCCTAAGCATGCAAAAGTCTGTGCAGCCAATCCAAACACATCATACCTTTCCTGTGGAGTGATCCTTTGAGCTAAGGTTCACTGCAAATTATAAATACCCAGCCTACTGTAAAACAAAAACAGAAAGAAAGGTTGAGAGTGAATTAGAAAGACTGTGGGGGAGGGAGGGGACAAAATAGAGAGAAGAGGGAACAAGGAAAAGGAAAGAGAAAAGCAAATGAGAGAAAGCAAGAGAGTGAGAGAAGGGAAAGTCAGAAAGAGCGTAAGGGAGAAAGAAGACAAGAGAGAAAGACAGAAAGCAGGAAAGAGGGAAGATAAGAGAGAAATAAAGAGAAAGTGAGAAACAACTTACATATCCACAAGAATCTCATGACTATACTAGAACTAATGAAAGCTTGCCAAGACTCGCACAAAATTAGTAATGTTATCTTCTTCCCAATAGTGGTAGCCACCACAAGTAAAAGGTGACAAGAACTGGAAGCCTTCCCAGAATTTAATTTTCTCAGGAAAGCACTCAACAGATAATTCTATTAAATTCTAAAATGCTGGATAAGAAAAACATAATCCCAAGTTAAAATTGCATGTCTCTACAGAGTGTGCAAGGTGATTTTTTTTTTTTTAGTATCTTTTTTTTAAAATGGGCAATACAGAAAAAGAAAAATGGCTTAAGCATCCAAGAATAGTCATTAAAGGTCTCAAGAAAAAGAGAGAGAAATACAGTAAATTTGAGTCCAGCATTGTCTTTTGAACCTTACAGTGCTTTTCCTACTTAGCAGTAATTTGTTTAAGCATGCACAGTGAGGGTAACATCTGGCTGAAAGATGCAGCTTCTCATAACAAAAGTATCAAATGGCTTATTAAAAAATGCAATGCAATAGGAAACTCCTTAATATATGATACTAAAAGGAAATCAATTACATTTGCAAGTCATAACATCTCTTATTTAATTTCAAGATGTAATACTCTAGAAGGACTCTGCTGAATTTATTTTACCACTTGGTTCTGATTTTAACAAGGAGAAATCATTCAAATGGAATTTAGTGTTAATTATAATTCTTCTATCTATTTATCTTTATATATTTATACCTATGAGGTGCCTGGGGGCTCTTTAGTACGTAACGCTGAATGTAAATACAAAGTAGAAATAGTGAGTTAAGCAAGTCACGCTTCCATTGGTAGCAAAAAGGTCTGTTGTGAGGTGGGGTAGTAGACCTTACCCGTGACGGGACATGGATTATTTGCAATGCTGTATTTATATGGAATTAACTATAGGTTATATTTTGTGACAAAATAGAAGTTAGAAGATGAAGTTCCTTAGTTATTTCTAAGTTCAAGATATTTTCTCAAAGAACAGCCAAATGTCTGTGTTTGTGTCAGAAGACAGATGGGAGAAGAAATAATTTTTTCTACATTAAGACACAGAAAAATCTCTATTAATCAGAGTAAGATACTCAACCTAAGAAATTAGGATTTTATACTACAGTAAAAAAACACAAACAACAAAACACACCCACAATAAAAAAAAACAAAATCCCAAAACTTCTTCCTTAAAAACATTCTAGGAAAAAAATAGAAATGAAAACACAATGTGCAGGTTTATAGTAGAAGCTAGTGGTTTCTTTTTTTTTCAAAACCAGACCTATTGTTTTCAAAACAAAAAAATATATTTCCTCTTATCTCCTCAAAAATTTACTAATTTTTAGTTGAATGTCCTTTCACTCACTCCAAAGATTTTAAAAATTAATGCATTGTACAAACGTAATTTATAAAAATAGTGCTACAAATAACCATGTCTTAAAGCAGGTATAAATGGGATGCAAAGCCATATGAAGATCTGAAAAGTTTTTTTGTCCTATCACAATACCTATATTAGAAATGAGCATTTCATTAAAGGTGTTATATTTAAGAAAATCCACGAAGTGAATCACAAGAAACTATTAATAAATATCTTAAGTTATTTGGTTTGAAAGTCCTCCTATCTAAGCATATCAAAATATTTAATGAATTGACTCTAAAACTAACCTGTGAGCTAATTCTGGGTAATGACTTACATGAATAAGTACTTTTGCTTTAATTTAGTATTTAAGGAATACACCGTCATCGATATTCTTTAAGTATAAAATAACCTCACTGAGGAAGGAAGATTAGTAGGTAGGGAGAGTAGACTGTGAAACAAAGTTCCATTTTCATATGACAAAACAACAGAAAAGAAAAAATAATAAAAAAATAGATCATACGGAGGATTATTATATGTGCAATACCATACACATGAATACATGTACCATAAGAGGTATCTATGAAGGAAAAATTGATTGGTTTTTTTTCTCTAATCACACAAGAGTGTATCAAATGAAAGGCAAATAAACTGCTACTTCTTAACTGAGAGGAATACAAATGGTTCTTCATAGTTTTATGTTCTTGAAAGTGTAAAACTGGGCCTTTTGCCTTTTATGCTTTACTGTTTCAAAATATGTATTCATGGGTTGGGGTTGTGTAAATAAAATCATTAACACAGGTACAGAAAGTACTCGAGTTGTTTTTTTTTAAAAACAGGTGTTTCAATAGTGAATCTTAAAAGAGTTTATATGGAAATTATTTGTCCACCTCAGTATATACTAAAATTAAATCCTAATACAAGGAAGATGTAAAAAACCAACTTTCTGCCTTTGTTACCCAAAGAGTGGAAACATGGCAAATAAATGAAACCAAGTAATTTCTATTATAATATCTTACTAGAAAACTGAGATATCAGAATATTGTCATATGTAAAGGTAAAATTAGCATAGACAGATAGCATTTAATACAAAGAACTCAAAAAGTCCCATTGAAATTAATTCAATACTTCTCAATAATCTTTCTGGTCACAATGCAAGAATGGAAAAGTTTGGAAAACTTGGTGTAAATCACTTCATTTTACACTAAAAAAAGACAAACAAAAAAGTTGCATTTACTGAGAAGTTAAATGATGAAAATTCCTAGAGTATTTCCAAGAATATCACCATTAGGGAGGATCAGGATCACTGAAAACTTAGAAATCTCAGATACCAAGTACTGTCAGGTATATTTTCTGAGGTCAGAAAAGAAACAGCACAGTAATGAGAATGGCAATTCTCATTGTTTTGCTGTAGCCACTGTCAATATTGACTTCCAAAATAATCCTTAAAGCAGTGAGTTGCTGGATAATGTAGAGCTTAGAAAAAAATTTAGTTCATCATTCCTTGCATATCTAAATCCATTTCTTAAAAACTTAGGTTTATTGTACATATGAAATAAACACCTGAAACATCCCCAAACATGCTTTAAGAAATATCTTTGTGCCTTTATAAAAAGCAGGAACTTCGAGGATCAAATAATATCCTTTGTGAGTGCAGCACTTGGGATTTATAATCGGAGGGTGAGGGAGAGGAGGAAATCACTTAACAGTAAAATGCTAAGTCACTCTTAAGCAACATAAATTGGTTTCAAAGCTGACTTCTGCTGGGCAGAGAAAAGTTTTCAATTTAATTCCTTCTAATTGCTTGCCTTAGTTAATACTGTTTCCTGACCCTTTACCATCAAAAATTGGAAAAAACAAGTCATCTTGCTGCCAGTGAGTAAAACACACTGTGCACAGCAGAATACCAATTCAGCCTGCAAAGCTGGTTCCCTTCCCATTTGTTGTCTTTTTCTGGTGAAGTACATCATTAATGAAGACTACAGAAAAGCAGAGTAATTTGTTTTTCATGTTAACCTCTTCAGCTCACTACTACGCACAGCAAGACAGACTGCAGCACCATTGGTCATAATTTGGTCCAAATAATTGATGATTGCATCTACTCTCATTACAGTTTACTGGGAGCTGATATAGGATTACAATTTAAAGAAAATGTATTCAATGAAAGCTTCCACAGCTGGAATCTCTGTTTAGCATTGTAACAATCTGAAGCCTAGGGTTAGGCTTGAAAGATGGATTCATTTGCTTTGTTGAAGACACAATTTTAAATTCACTTTATTTACTCATTTAAATTCACTTTTTCATAATAGTTAGAAATTATCTGTATTAATTACCCAGGTAAAACTTATACTGAGACTTGAAGAAGCCAATAAAACCAACCTCCTGTTGAACATGTAGTATTATGTTTACTTTTCAATTTACCTAATAAAGCCATTCTCCAAATTCCTTCAGTGGCAGTATAATTTTGAATTCGCTCCACAAAGCAGAAGGTCAATTAGTGCTATCATTCCTTGAGATTTCTGAAATCATCAAGAGCACTCCTGGGAGTGCTGTCAAGAGTATTTTTCTGGTTTTTGCCCTTAGGCTGAAAAGTTGCTCTGGTTGATATCTTCTCGAGCTGAATCATTTCAGGCTCCTCTAACAAGCAGTGGCCATTTCTGGAGAACTCCAAAGCCTGAGCTGGGAACTGACCTGCATCAAATGTATCAGCTACTCCAAGACTTGTCAAACCATGAATAAGCCCTCCCTTACCACAGCTGACAGATGTAGAACAAGTTTTCCTTCCTATCATTGTCACAGTCTCTCTGTAGACTGAGGAAGGAGGAGGACTTTACTGGCCTCACAGTCTAAGATAGTATTTTTTTAAAAAAAGAAGTTAATTTCTTCAGCAACAGGAGGATTTCCTTGTGTCAGCCCCAGGGGCTGGGGGGGCATACATGTGTGTGAAGGTAAAGACAGAAAGGTTCGTGGTATGAAGAGGAGACAAACCCTAAAAATCAGGTCATAGAACTACTGTCAGGCTAACAAGCATCTTGGTCCAGAGGAAAAACATGTTATCACCAGGAGGAAGACACATCTTTCAACCCTTCACCAGACAGGTGGAATAGATTGGAGAGAGTCTCTTCCTCTCATGCCCAAATAACACTTCTCCTTGTGATGGTTCCTTCAGCTATGCACACAATCTACTTTGTAAACAACAATAAAGCTCAGGAAGACCTCCTTCAACCATAATTCCTATGAAATCATTTGTATGGGATCACAGCTATAAATCCATGTTATGGGGATGTGAGGTGCTGCTGCTAACTGAAGACAGAAGAAATTCATGCAGTTTAGGACTACACATCCTTGACACTGGTGCTTCTACGGCCAAGGTGACAGAGGGAGTATCAATATGTATGTTGTTGATAATAAGGATATATTCTTATAAAATAATGTAAGACTCAAAAGTAAAGTAACAGTTTATGAACATAAGATACAAAGCTAAAAAATGTCCCTGTTCAACAATCTGAAAGCTAGTAATATTGGAAGAGAACCATCAGGCAGATAGGTTTGCATAAGTTTCTCTTCTTTCTGTAGAAAGAAACAAAAGAAGAAAAACTAGTTTCTGTTACCAAAAAACCCCTAGTTTCTGTAGTTGTGCTACATTAAAATGAAAGGTATTTTAAAGAAATATGAAAAACTTTTTTCTCTGCTCTGTGGAATGTATAAGCCACATAATTTAAAAAAAAAAAAAAAAGGATGGGGGCACATTTTCCTAAGCCTTTACATGCATACACAATCTTGCATACTCTTGCTCATGGGCTATTTGCACTATGTTGACTAAAGATGCCAGGCAGGGATAGAATATTCATTTCTGAAATATAAATCATCAAGGGATGGATAGTCTGTCATTCCCCTGGGTTTGTATTCTTTGTTGTATCTCAGTGGGTTCCTGGGATTGATTCTCAGACAACCCACAGTTCTTCTATACTTCTCCACACCTGCATATGAACTTTTAGAATGCATATTTGAAGTTGTCAGAAACAATAATTTCTTCTCCCTATTTTTTCCATTCTGCATGAGGAACCTATTATGCTTTTTACTCAAATGTTTCCCAGTTCAATAAGCAGAATTGATAACTTGCTAGATTTAATCTAAAATAATCTAGAAAATATTCCACTATGTAAAATAAAATAAAACAAAATCAAACCAAAGTAAAATAAAATACCTGCAAGAGACATTTGAAAACCAAAGCTCCTGCACCTGGATGCTAACCAAAGTCAAGGCTTTTGTAGGAAAAACTTAAAATTGAACATTTTCCTGCAATCTCCCTGCTCAGGCAGGAAGGAAAGAAATACAGGACACATGAATGGCTACATATAAGGCAATCTGAAAACACTTCCTGCAGAAACATCACATGCGAAGTTAAAACAGAAAATAAAAATGCTTATTAGATGAATGGTAAATGGTGCAAAACAGTAATTAAAGAATAAAAAATACAGTTTTCTATTATTTTTTTCCTGTTCACTGTTATAATTACTCCCTATAGTTAGCTGGTTAATTAACTTCCCTTGTTATTTGACTGCACATGATGAATGAAGAATCATTCATCTGTCAGAGGATATCAGGACAAAGACAGTACCCAAAATAATGGAGACATACTTTTTCACCTAAATATGCATATACATACATTTCTTTACACCCAAGGAAGCGGAATGCATCATTTAATGTTACTTGGTTTATTTTAAAAATAATTAGGAAATTTAAAATGCATATACGGAGTAGTGTTGCTTCAAACCAGACTTAAGCCTTATTTTCCTGTTCTGAAACTAGTAAAATATTATGGAAAGACTCAGTAAATTCTTACCCAACCTGAAAACTTAAAATTATTACAAGAAGAAATACCAGCCTTCCAGTGAATGCAATTTCATCAATATTTTAATATAATATAATATAAAGGGAAAAGTTGATGAATATTTTAATTTTACATGAGAAACAAATGATAGTTGTAAGAAGAAGGAGTACAATGCCTCAGAAGAAAACAGTTTAAGGGGAAAAAATCCAAAGTTTCATACGAATTATGCTTTGTGGAACTAAAAAACAGATTTAGAATAGTAAGTAATGTATTACCTGTAAAGGTGGGAGGGGGGAAATCAATTACAAAGCTTTGATAAAGGAATAGCTAGATTGTAGTAGAACCTCTCTTACAGAGGACAGATAGTACTCAATATTTAAAATATGACTGCCTTCAAAACACTTGTCCAAACCCAATTACAGGTCATCAAGCAACTATAATTCGTGTACCTCCCTTGCAATAGCTTAGTTTTCATCAGTTGAAAGACTACTCTGACAGTCAGCTATCTACCCTTTCTTTATTGCTCTTGCTCCACTAAAGCTAATTCAGATGATCTGTCACTTCTCATGTAAATATATACCTTTCACACATCTTAACTGCCAGGTACATTTAAAATGCTTTCCAGGACATCGGAAGTATTAGGTAATAAGAAAATATTACTCAGCCAATCTCTTACTTGCAAAAACAATAGTTTTTTCACACTGTCAATTAATGAATGAACAGCATCATTTAGGCAACATGAAAATTGCCTGCAAAACTCAAGTTTGTAAAGCAGATTATGACTGTTTGAAAAGCTGCATCTTTATGAAGATATTCTTGATCTGCTGTCTGATAGCAGAAGAGCACATATGAGGACTGAACTCATTTTTGTGAATGAATAACTCCTCCACATCACAGGGAGCAGTATTATCTGCTCATTCAGTTTTGGTATACTGTTTGGTATACCTTTCTATCCTGATAGTACTGTTTTCCATTGTGTGTTTTTCTTTATCAAAATAACCCTGTCTACAGTCCTGTTTCCTAAGAAATGCAAAGACATCAAAACTGTCTTTAAATTAACTCTGGGCCTACATAGAGGTGCATGTTAGAATAATGTGTTAAAAGCAGTACTCATGAAAAATACACAAAATGTTATTTAAGATGCTGGAAATTAAATCACAGAGAATTAAATAAAGTCTCCTCATTCAATGATGTACAACTTCTACAAGTTTATAATGAAAATATTAACAATAATAATAATTATGAAAAAACGGAGGCAGGACATTGTTCTTGAGTTATTCTGGGAGTGGTTCTGTTGCCCAAACATAGGTGCCCTGTGCTGTATGAGAGACTCTGGGTTATCTTGCCTGCTCTCCAGCTGTTAATCCAGACAGTCTCAGGACTCCCATAGGTCTTGTGTTATGTCTGTCAACCCTATGCAGGTCTCTTGGCTATATTAAAGCATCTTACATGGTATTAGATATCTAACTTTAAGCATTGAATGAAGTTTAAAAGAATGCTGCCAAAGGAAGGTTCTGTAACCATACCTTTTAAAGGGACTATATAAACATTTACTGTCTATCCCTCTTAAAAAGCAGATTATTTTGTATTTAAACATATTGTCTATAATTTTTCTTCTTGAACTGCAAAGGTTAGTTTGTTGTTTCATTTTGCCCCACATCAATATTCTTAATTGAAATAGATTTTGCACTGTGGAAAATCTTTTTTTTTAAGACTCTTGCAATTAGGAATAGTTTGTCAAAGCAGGCTTTCTGCTTGATCAAATTCTTTATACGTTATTTCATCTTTACGAAATTGGAGGTTCAATGTGGATTTTTCTGTTTTCAAACAGTTGCCTAACAACAGACAACACTGACTAGAAAATATTCATCTCAGGTTAAATTAAATCTAGTAATGCATGCATAGAATCTTTATAACAACAACAAAAAAAAAAAGGATCAAAGGTGAAATGAAGCCTCGTTTGCCATACATAAAAAGGACATTGCAAATCTAATAAATTCTTCAAAGTGCCAGATGTTATCCAAATCAAGACAGGAGCAAAAGGGAATTGCTTCCCTCTTCAGCAAGGATTTATTTCTCACTTGACTTGGTTGAAATACACACAGGAAAGAGAACAAGATACTGATCTGATATACATCCTTATGGTACCACCAAATTCAAAAGAATAAACAGATTTCACAGCATCTGAGGAGCAGCCCTCAACAGATCAAAATGTTACGGACTTTTATCACTGAAAAACCCCAACTTAGTAACCTTCAAATCTGCTCTATCAGAGTTCCTGCTCATAAGATAGATGGTCTGAATGTAGTGTCACATTAAGTACTAGTTCGAAAGAAGAACTTCTTTCTTGAAACAAGCCAATTTGTCCCCAGTACTGAAACAGTTACACTAAAACAAACCAATTAAACAGAAAACTTTACATTACACCTGGTTGAGAAGACATGCAAATTCTCCAATAAGATTGCCCTGTAAACATTTTTTAATCTTTTGTGAAGGGCAACACAGAATAAATTACCAAAAAAATACTGTTTGTATTGGAATGAAATAACTTACATCACATAAAACCATTCTTTCTTTCACAGAGAAATTTGCAAGGAGTCTGAGGTTTAACAGCTGTATCATGAATTCACAGTGAAGACAGAAGTTACACTCCTATGGCATATAAACCTATTCATATTCACTCCATTATTTCCAAGGGGAAATATCCATGAGCCACAAAATGACTCTCAACACTTTTAGTATGGTTGTTGTACAAAATTATCATAGAAGAGGTTCTGAAAACATGTGCAGGGTTTTCTGTTCTTGTCACTTCCCCCCCCCACTATTTCAGATATCTTTCTTTTTCTTTATTGTTTTCTTTTACTGTAGTTTTCTCTTTCCTGTTGTAATTCATAAATTCTCAGGGAAACATACTTTCAGCTAAGTGATCTAAACTGAGATCTGTCTCAAGGTTTCAGTATAGCACCTGTAAAGACAGAATATGCTGAAGAAAGCCAAGGATAAATTAATAATCACAGCAAGAGAAATACTTCCTTAGACACGTGGTTTTTTTACCTTTTCCACATGAGCATGAGTTGTTGACCATCTAGTTTACTCCTGACCTGAATGCAGAGATCAAAAAATGATTAGACTGCACCAGGGGAGTGGTTGGTTTATTTCACTACTGAAAGTAAACCGAGGTTAACAGAACGCTGGTCCATAGAGGATGTAGGACTTCAGTTATGTGGGCCAAAAGGGGAAAGCAAGCAGCCTGTGTATGCCTTTAAAAGGTTTTATTTGAATCTTTTAATTTTTTTTTGTATCTAAAAAATAAAGATGCAGAGAAAAATCATGTCCTTTTGTTCATAATCATTTGCTATTTTCCCGTTTAAAACATTTTGGGGGTTTTGTTTGTTTGTTTTGGTTTTGTGTTGGTTTGCATTTTTTTGTTTGTTTGTTTTTCCTTTTTCCCTTTCTTTTAATAATGTTCAAGTTTTTCTATTTTTAAACTAACCTGTGTGTCTATTACAGTATCTCCTAAAAATCTGGTATGCATTAGGTGCATTGATATTTTAAGAAAAATGAATCTAGTATGTACAAGTATTGGCAAATAAAAAGTGTAAAGTTTACAAATTAAAGTTCAGCGTTCATAGTTCGTTTGTTTGAAGAGTTTAGGAGTGGTAAATTGAATAAACACTAGTTATTGTGGAAATTCTGTTAGAAGTAATTGTATTAATATGTACGGTCTCTAGAAGTGAAGATACTCTAATTTTTGGACTTAGAGAAAAAAGGCTGCATTTTAAATGTTAGCTGTTTGACAGAGAGTTTTCTCTGCCATGATGTCAGAGGATAAACCACAAAGAAAGCCAAATTTGGGAAGTAGGACCTTGAGCTGTGACTAAAGATGCCCTCAAACGCTAAGCAGTAGGCTCCAAATTTGTACACCGGACACCCTGACAAGACAACTTCTTCACAGTTCAAGTTTGCCATGAACATATGCCATCTGTTCATGGAGACTTCAAACCTTTCTAGACAAAACAGAAAGGAGAAGTAAGATAAGCCACATAAAACAGAAGGCATAAGGTATAAACCAGCAGCAGGAAGTGATGGCAGTTCCACCCGCAAGCAACAGCAACACTCACATCTCTGACTACTCTGAGGAGCCCATGCTTTGACAGCAGGGTGAAGCTGAGCCCTGCAAGATCACTGGTTTTGATAGCAGCTAGCCACAGATCTCAGTGTGGCCTTATTGCCAACTGACAGAGCTGTCTCAGTTTTTCTTTCAAAAAAAGGTGTGTTTGGTTTTTTTCTTCCAACTCGGTATCCTTCTATTTTAAGGCACATGACTTGTGCTTGTGATGCCAGAGTCTGGCTCCACAGCTCAGACTGACACTTTTCTTAATTTTTCTTCTAAGAAAAAATAAACTAAAAGTCTTCAACAGACACCATTTCCTAATGTTGTTACATGCAACAGGTTAGTCTCAAAGAGCATTTGTGAAATTTGTGAGGCTGCCTCTTGAAATAAGAACCATTTTTAGGTGATTTTTGAAAGTACTCAATATAAACAAAACTCCTTGGTCCTATTATGATCTGCTTCCTTTCCAATAATTATTTTTTTAAGCATAGTCTTAAAAGACATGCCTAGCTTGGCATGTCTTCATATATGTACGTTGTACAGCTTACTATAATAGTATAAAAATGTCAGGATCAGCTGTTGTAAAATTCTGCCAAATACAGCAGGAGTCTGATGATGAACGTTTCTTGAATGTAAACAGAAATACTAAAAAGATTATAAACATTATAATCAATTTTTGAAGTGCAATAGACTGCTAAACAAGGAACAATTAGAACTAAAACAAGAACTGGAATAATGAATGGGTTAAATGAAAAATAATTTTCAAAGCCTGCAGGTAAACCAGGTTACTGTTTGCTTTTTTTCTCCTCTCTTCACAGAGTCATGGCAGTCATGGCTGTGCAAATAAAAAAGAAAACTCATATACTTCATTATGATGTAAAAACTTTACATACATGAAGAAGAAGAAACATCAGAAAATACAAACACAAATCCTGAAATCTACTTGAAGGGTTGATATCTCCTTGGCTTTCCATGTACATCATGTCTTTAACACAAGGGGTTCTGTTGGTTTGTTCATTTGTTGGTTTTGTTGGGTTTTTTTTAATTCACAAACAAAATATGTTTTCTGTAATTTCTAATATAATATAATACAATACATAGTAAATGCAATTTAGGATTGAAAATCAAGTTTTTATTATTCTCAGTTGTGTATCCTTTCCATTAACAAACACTCTGAACTAGAAAACAGGTACCAACTGCTGATCATACATAAGCCATAAAATGAAATAATTCTCCTAAATGGAAAGTGTTCAACTTTCAGAAATGAAAATGTCTAAAGAAGTAAAATTTTACCTTAGATTTTACATAATTTTGCTGCCTAATACATAACTGAAAACAAACCAATGAACATCCCCTTAATGTAACAGTATTATCGAGCCCTGTCAATAGATTTTTATTGCTGTTCCTGACTTACAAACTCTACAATTTAAATAGAAGTTGCAGTCATATTTTACAATCCCTTTATCATTAGAAAATAAGAAAATTAAAGATTTTTTGCCTTTTGGTGTTTATACTGCCTACAGAGAAATTACTCAGACCTTAAAATTTACAAGAAAATTGCATTTGTCCTGAAGCTTCCAAATATGACAATGTTTATCTGGTTGTGGGAGAGCAAGCTATGATTTCCCTGTCATCCGTTTACCTTCTGTCTTAAAAAAATAAAAAAATAAAAAAAATTCTCAAGGTGGAGAATTTATTTCCAGAGGTCAAAATAAACCGCATACAGCTAAAACAGTCCCAAGCCAAGTAATTTTTTAATAGACCATTTAAAACAAAATGGTATGCATTTCTTCTTTGCTGCTCAAACATAGGTGACTTTGTCATCATCGCCAGTCCCCTGCAAACACTAACCTTCAGCTTACTAAGATAAGACATTCAATGCAATCCCTTCAAAGAAAAATATGAAAACATGCCCCATCTATGGTAATGGGACTACCTATGCTGTTTTTTTGCCCATTTTGATTACTTTCTTATACTAAGTAGCTTATGTGAATGACGTAAGTACAGACAGAATCACTTTGTTACCTGAAGTACCATTTCTACAGATTTTACAGCTTGTACATCAAGGATTTCCATAGGCCAAAGCAGATACTCTGTTCTGTTTTGTTAAAATGTGGACAAGACAGCCTTATGAACTGAGCTGTATCACTCTCAGTGTGGTGCTGCTGGACTAAATAATTGGCTATAAATTTGCCCAGGATTGACAAAATACTTAACTCCACCATACAAGCAACTATTCTGCTGTATTGGAGAAAAAATTCCATTGCTGTACTCCCATATCTTCTTTCCAGACATTAAGTCAGAGGATGACAAAACAGGATGGTGGTATATCAATATCAGTTAAAGCTCCTGAATGTCAGAGTATTCAGTTATTCACTTAAGGGCAGAGATATCTCAGGACAGCAATTCATTTAAACTGCTAGTAAAAAATATATAGGGGTTTCTAGCTGATAATGTTTACTATTTCCTGTCCAATTAAGAGAAAATTATAATATTCTGTCATCTGGAAAGAATAGCATCCAGGTATTCAAACTTGTGTTAACAGGAAAGTAAAAAGTGAAAAACAAATATAATTCTTAAAAAAAAACCCAACAAACAAACCATAACAAAAGCACTCTGAAATTTACATAAATATTTGATGTTTTAAATAAATATTTACCACAATGTGATGGTATACTTGACAGTTGTCATTCACAATTCTATAAAAGGAAGGTGAATGTCTGCCAGAATGTATGACCTTGAAAAAAGATTGCATAGAAAGTTTTTAACTTAACTAATATGAGATATAAAATAAGTTACTTTTAACCTACTTTCTGGATTTAGTAGAAAGGAAAAAGGGAAAAAAACACCAAATATATTAACCAATGAAAAAAGTTCTATTTTACAAAGCTAAGTTCAGCAGAAAGATTGTTTTGACAGCTATACTGCATTTTACTGCATTTCTATTTAAGAAAATGTTCTTACCTAACACTTTAGATGGTTAAGTGCTATTTGATGACTATTACTGATTGACATAGACTATGACAGAACTGATTAGAAATAGGAGTGAAATTTACTGCATTATTCTTTAAAGGCCTCATGTACCTTTAAAGCATTGTTGAAATATATTTTACAAAGGATTTTTTTTTGTTCTCCACTCAAATAAAGATGAAAATCTAAGGTACATTGAAAAAGTTATGGTTTGTACCAACACCCCCCTAAAATTCTAGTATCTATGGGATAAACAGACATTCTCTGAAAGTTTCAAGTTCACATACAAAGATTTCCCATCATCTTCAGCTGATCCACATTTAATGCAAGAAGAACAACATAGTTCACATACTGTTTACATGAATGTTTAAATCCAAATGGCTAACGATATATAAATATATGCATGTCTATTTTGATTTACTAAGAAAAAATTACCTTCAGATAAGATGGGAGAGGAAAATATTTTCAGGATAATTTCTTGACTTCCGTTTCAGTTTTATGCATAAAAAAGTGGGTGTTTTTTGTTTTGTTTTGTATGTTTTTAAGAGAATGACATATAATACAGAAAAAAGGAATAGGGTACATATTGCTTTTGAAGGCAAAAGACTGCTTGAATTTCATTCCAAGTACCCTATGTGAAAATACAGCATTAATAATATCTAAATAACATCTAAAGGCTATAGATCTTATCAACACAATGGAACTGTGAAGATGAATCCTAAATCTACAGTGGTGAAAAAAAACCCCAAAACATAAACCCCATGCTTGTAGAGGACACGGAGTTAAGAGGAAGCAAACATTCTGAAGAGAGGAAATGAAGTAACATTAGAATTAGAAAATTAAATAAGCACCTGCATGCATTATATTCTTTGTAACAGCATAAATGCCAGATGAAGTTAAAACAAGAGAACTTGCATGGTTCTAAGAAACCAGTGTCCAAAGAAGTTCATATTAGTCCTAAATTTAAAAAAAAAAACAAACAAAAAAACAACAAAAATTTGTTCTTATTTAAAAACATCCTGTTTAAATTATAGTTCATTTAGCTATTAATTCAATCAGCTACAATTTTCACATTTTATCTTCTTTTTCTGTAGCTTTCTTTCTATTTCTCAGCAATATTCCTAAATTATTTTCATTCAAATACCTCTAACATTCTAGATTAATCTCAGAGATTAACTATATATGTAAGAAAAGACCTGAAAAAAATTCACAGCTCTGAATTTCTTATGTTGTACAACAAATTAATAATCGCTTTAGAGGAACTGTGCTTTTTCCAGTGCTTCCTCTTAAAGCCAATAATACATTTGCAGCATTCAGAAACAGGACAAGGATGCAGACTAGAAAAGGTATGAATAAAAACACTACATCAGTATGAAGCATCAAGAAAGTCTAGTAGGAAAAAGTGTACTGTACTAAACATGAAGGGCCATTACTACTAGCAGTCTTTTAAAACATATATAGTCTTTATCTGAAATTGTATCAATGCTGAAATTATGCCTCCTAACATGTCTTTATGCTATGTGATGCATTTTTCAGCATGGATACATTTTATAGGGTGAACTTGTTTCTTTGTCCTATACAAACATCCATTTGAAACTGATTTACAGCTCCCTTTAATGTTGGTGAAACACAGTTTCTTCACAAAGATCACATCTCGAGGGATTGAGATTGATTGTTTCAAACATTATATGGTGACAAAAAGATTTACAGTTTTTGATCAAAGCTACCAGTACAAGAATAAGCGTTGGGTGGCATTATTTCAGAGACAGTGCACATTTTAAGATGAATTGGGTCCTAACAATGACCTCTGTTGACATACGAGGCTTAAAGTATAAAGTCACAATTTCTTCTGACATTGTTTCATTGCCATAGTCTGGCTCTTCATTTCAAGTATTTAATAAAGAGCTGATAGTCATTTTATATCAGAGAGTTCAGTGTTTTATTGAGAAAGATATGCTTCTGTGACCAAATAGGCACAAAATATGGAGGACAACCTTGTACAACACAAAGACAAAATCCAAAGCTATGGGGGTTTTTCCTATTTATTTTCCTTTCAAAAATTATCAAGAAATTTAACAGAGGCCAAACGATGACTTTTTATACCTAAAGAAGCCACCATTCATTTTATAAAGAAGAATTATATAAAAATAAATTTGATTGGTATGGGATTAACTCAGAATTCTGCAACCTTATTTTTGTGTCAAACCCTACCTTTCACCTCATATAACTGTCGAAGGAAAAAGTATAGTGCGATTCTTTTGTAGAGTTCAGCCTCAAATCAAGCAAACCAAACTGATACATACTTTTCCTTTTTTAAAAATAAAGAAATAGCTTCTTTTTTTTTCTGATCCTCATCTATATTGGCTAAAGAAGTAATTCTTTCTCTTCAATCATTCCTCTTCAGTCCTGGGCCAACATTTAATAATTCATTTATACTTCAGAGACATGTTGAGATTGCTAATTAGCTAAGAGACTGATTTTATGCATAATAACTTGATATGTGTCTGTGCTAGACAGATGTGTACAGAGTTACAATATTCAAACCCTTGAAACTGTCATATGCTCTAGCAACTTCTGCTTAAATAGAATCAAATAAAATACAGAATAAAATAAATAAAGCCTTTTCTTTTTCACAAACTTTAAAATCAATTACCTTGAGATTGTTTAGAAAGCCACTGAAGGTAAATGGATAGAGTTAAAAGCATTTAAAGATTTAAAAAAAAAAAAAAAAGGAAAGATTTGTTCCAAACATATTAATTATAAATGACATTTCTAGTTAACACATATGTAGTTTTGTCAGATATACTTAAAACAGTTCATTTAAACTTATGTAGTGAAAAATACCCACAAATGATGATGAACTTCAGGTGCTATTTCAAATTATGAGAATAGGTTATTTTTCTTTGGACTGGTGTAGTTTCCCTCCTGTAATTATTTCACTCCCAAGTGGGTATCATCACACTACATTGAAAAGCTGAATCACTTTCAGAGTGCACTTTTCAAATGTTTGTAGCCTGCCTTGTTCCATAACCAAATTCTTTGGGGACTGAATGCTTCAAACACATTTTCTTCTCCCACATGCCTGTTTAGAAGGAACCATCTCATTCTCACTTTTCATTAATTTTATACTCCCATATACTTGTATTCTGTATTTCAACACTAAGCCTTCCTCTCCCGTCAAATATCCATGCACTGTTTCAAGGGAAACATACATTTTCATGTATAGTAGCTGCCAGAAAGACAAATCAGTGTGATTGTCTTGCCTTTTTAAAATACTGTAGCTTTTCTATAAGTGTTTATATCATGATTATAATGCATGTTGAATGAGCATAGCTTTTCAAATAATCTTTTCTCTTACCTTTAATTTGTTTTCTGCATTGATAGGCATAATCAATAATTCATCAATTTGTGAATTCATAAGCATGCCTCTTGTAATGTATTCTTTTCAAAGTTTTATTTTTCTGACATAATGAAATGAATTCCTATCATACTAACTAGCACATCTGAATGTCTCCCTGCTCTCAGTTTCAAAGCATCACCTGCATAATGTAACGGTATCTTCAAATGGGCTGTTAGGAGTAGACTTCCAAGAAAGACCAGAAGAGATTACCAATTATAAGCAGAATATTAAAGCTATTTCCTTTAAAACTGGCATGTCATAAATTTTTTTGGTCAGCTAAGTGGAAGTTCTGAATAGAAGCATGAGAAATATTTTACAGAAATAATAAAATTCCATAAATGAAGCATTACCTTCTTTTGCCTTCCTGGTTTATCACAGCATGAAGAACAACCAGCTCAAAATGTCCTCAGATAAACTATCATAAAGGCAAAGAAAGCAAAATCCATAAAGAGTGCAATTGTTGCAAAGAATGCCACTTCTACCTATGAAGAAAATAAAAACAAGTCCATAAATGAATTTTTTGCAACAGGCCCAGGCATGGAGCATGCCAAGACCAGCAGCATGGCAGAAATACTGCAAGTGAAGCATGCAGAAAGTCTGGTGGCAGCTCAGGCTCACAGCTGCCTTCCAGTGCTGCAGCAACTGAGCGGCAGTAAGATGAAGTTTGCCATGCCACAGATTCCAGGGAGTACTCAAGGCCATCAGGTAGGATGGAATGAACGTTGCAGAGCAGAGAGAAAAGTTGAAGATGATGCATCCCACAAGGGAAAAGTAGTCGAAGCTGTTGTAGTCAGGGAAGGGTGACACACTTTACACAGCCAGCAACAGTTCTTATGATCCAGTTCTGAATGACTACCTAGCAATAGCTCTTATTATTTTTAGAGGGCCTAAAAGTGTACTCAACAGTCATGGTTTATAGACATGCTTTGAAAAATCTTATGTTACATGCTAAGCAGTTGTAATGAAACAGAACTTCCCATTACTTCTTTTGACATTTGTTTCAACAGCAAATCTTGACACAAGATTTCTTCTTTGCCTCAGCATTAGATTATTGCAATTGGTTCTATCTGTTGAATTCCCATTCTTAACTGATTCCTTTAAATCAGAGGTGGTGTCTGTTGCAAAAGAATTCCAAATACTGTAACTCAGAACTTTGACTATCCCAAAGTTTACATCTCTTCACCTAGATTTTCCTTCCTAAGCCTTTCCTACTTGTTTTTAATCCTAATGGTTGGCACTTTGTAAACCATTAACATAGAAACCAGTAATCACAGGTAATTAAGGTAGAACACAATTATTCTATTATTCTATACAGAAAAGATGTGATATTTAAAATTGATACATATTTCTAAAATTGAACCCATGCATTTACAGGTAATTTACAAGATACTGTGATTTTATAAACATTACAACCTCTATCTGCTCTGTGAAAATTTCTACAACACACGTAATGTGATATAGCTGTTACAGCTGAGTAATATACAGAAATATTCTACATTTTGCTACACTGAATAAGAATGGGAGGGATTTGGTTGTGCTCTAACCATCAACATGAAAAAAAAAATCTTTACAGGTAATGTTCTAAAATTAATTCCTGATAAATACTGTGAAGTGGTACTAGAGTTGGAATTCAGTTGCCTAAACTATAGTCATCTACTACCCTTTGACATACCCATATCAGTCTGTGATAGTTTTCTCCTGTCTGTGACAAAGGACTGTAGGAATCTCTCACCTTTCCCCAAATGGCATTTGTAAATGTTACCTACAAACCTCCCCTTCACTAAAAAACAAACAAACAAAAAAAGCAGCTGCAGTCCTCTTGTTTTGGCATTTTCAAGCATGTTACATAATTACATGAAGCTAAGTCTCTAAACACTTATACTTCTTTTATACTTTTATCAGAAATGTTAAAAACATCTATACTGGTACTGAAAACAGAAACCTTGTATGCTATATTACACAGTAATATAATGGATATGAAAATTGTATGTAATAACATGAATATTGAAATGTAACTATTTTATGAATGTACCCTACGAAATAACTATGTGACTATGACAAGGCACAAATATGTTTGGTGTAAATATGTTCTGATGCTAAAGCTCAGGGGATGCTCACCATATGCCTATAATTCATAAAATGAATTCAATCTGCTCTAGAAGACACCGTCACCTCTTTCCAGAAAAAACCTGACACGCACAGATTTGAAAGACAACACCATTTTCCTAAGCCATACATTAACCAGATAACTGTTTTGAGACTGAAAGCATAAGGATCAAAAAAGCTGAGTCCACAGATCGTTCTGAAGGAAGAAGAGTTACCTTTGCAAGGGCATGTTTGTGGGTTTTGAGAAAAGAGACAAGCTGACCTAGAAGAACACTGAAGAAAACCTTGAAAAAAGTTAAAACTTCATGAGGTGAGAGATGTATTAATTCTAGTTATATCAGGTATCTGACTATGCCTGTAGTCCTGGATTTCAATTTCTCTGTCTTTATGTGGAAGAAAGTTATTATCTAAGGTGCTCATGTCTACACTCGTCTGCATTTCCTTGTTTTTTGGAGGGTTTTGGTTTTTTTTTTAAGATATGTTTTCTCAGAAATATAATTACTTCCTAATACATGGTACTGTCTTTCAAAAAGTTTTTTCAGTTAATGCTTCAGAGAGAAGCATTTAAGTCCTGAAGCAAAATTAGATCTGTTAAACATTTTTCACATAGTACATAAAGACCTACAGTCCAGGAATAGGTGGACAGGGAAAGGCAAACTGTGATTTTATTGTGAGAGATGGGTGGTCGATACAGAACTTAAATTAGGAAGACTGCAGCAGATGGGGAGACAAAGGTTATGGATCAAAGGCAAGTGAGTTACTATTGCTTCAGAAATTACCACCAGTTACCTGAGTTCTGTAACTGACATGATACAAGATTTCATCCTGTCCCAAATATAAAATTTATTTAATTCAATAGTTAGAGCACATTAACTATTGTGTTAGTGGGGGGGGGGGTGGGGGGGAGGGAAGCAGCACAATCATTACAATGCACATTCAATAATTTGCAAAATTGTGGAAATTCTCATTTGTCTAGTCCTGCTGAAGCAGCATTTCTCCCAAGAACAATGAAAGATGATACCACCCTTAAATACAAGCATGATTTTGAGATAAATAAGCAGCTGTCATCTTGGAGTTAATCACATTTTTTGCTGAGATCACCTTTGTCTAAAATCAATGCATAGTAAACTTGATAAATTTTTTTTTCAAAAATAATCAAACATATTTCCTTTACACTTATCTTAATCTGATAGAGGCCTTTTCATTTCAAAGCTTGGTACACTTAACATAGCTTTCTTATTTATATTTTTTAAAGCATTTTTAATGATGAACACAGCAAAGTAGAACATCTTTATTACTGAACGAGTACGCAAGCAATTCACTATTTCTCACAATGCAAAACTAGAAACTGTTATATGAAATTGTTAAATAAAAGGGGGTGGGAGCTAGTCCTTTTCCTACACAATGCATATCCAAATCCTGCAAGTCATAACCAGGCTCTGGATGATATAATGACATACATAGCTTCCATAAGAGAATGAGCTTAAATTCATGGCAGAAAAATCATTCCAAGACTATAAGGCAGAACAATATGTCCTTTATCTCAGGAAGATCTGAAACTACAG
Organism: Actenoides lindsayi; assembly: GCA_025331215.1. Lineage (NCBI taxonomy): Eukaryota > Metazoa > Chordata > Aves > Coraciiformes > Alcedinidae > Actenoides > Actenoides lindsayi. The sequence goes on along the minus strand of WTSP01003754.1, from coordinate 35,283 downwards.
TATTCCAGGAATGAGAAAATACATACAGATCCAAATCTTACTGTTTTCCCCCCGATTCTCTGCTCTTGTTCTAAGCATCTTTTACATATGGCTAGAGGTTTTAGTAGAGCAAGTATATTTAGGATCCTTCACATCAGGGGGGTAGGGGAGAACATTTAGCAGCATTTTTTGTTGGTAATATATAATACCTGCATGCACTTACTTCCACTTTAGATCATCAGACTTTTTTTCTCCTGAATAGAAATCTTTTAAATATGAGTCTCCCTTCAAATTCAAAAGGACTATTTGTACTTAATTTCTTTTGGTTTTAATTATTTTGGTTAGCCTCACAAGAAAGACATTGAAGTGCTGGAGCAGGTCCAAAGAAGGGCAATAAAGCTGGTGAGTGGTCTGGAGAACAGGTCTTATAAGGAGCAGCTGAGGGAACTGGGATTGTTTAGTTTGGAGAAGAGGAGGCTGAGGGGAGACCTTCTTGCTCTCTAGAACTACCTGAAAGGAGGTTGTAGTGAGATGGGTGTTGGTCTCTTCTACCAAGTAACTAGCAATAGCACAAGAGGAAATGGGCTTAAGTTGTGCCAGGCAAGTTTACATTGGCTATTAGGAAATACTTCTACACTGAAAGAGTGGTGATGCATTGGAACAGACTACCGAAGGAGGTGGTGGAGTCACCATCCCTGGAGGTGTTAAAAAAAACTTATAGACATGACACTTCAGGGCATGGTTTAGTTGTCATGATAATGTTGAGTTGGTGGTTGGACCTGATTATCTTAGAGGTCTTTCCAACCTTAATGATTCTATGAATAAATACTATTCAAGACCAAATAATCTGAATTTAGATGAGAAAAATTACACACTGAAGTGAAATACAATATGGCCAACTAATTGATCACCATGAAAAATAGGATAGTGTATAGGCTTCAAATGAATGATCTCAGAGAATTATAGCTGTTGGTTTCAACCAATATAACTCATGACAATATAAATGCCTAAAAAGAGTTATATGAAATATATTATAAATATATATAATTATATTATGAATCACAGAAGGTCTTTGGTTGGAAGAGACCTTCAAGATCATCTAGTCTGACCTTCAACCCAACATAGCAAGCTCACCACTAAACCATGTCCACACTAGGGCGACACACCATTTAAATGCCTCCAGGGATGGCGACTCCACTGCTGCCCTGAGCAGACCATTCCAATGTTTGATAACCCTTTTAGTGAAGAAATGTTTCCTAATACCCGGCCCAAACCTGCCCTGGTGCAGCCTGCACCTATTCCCTCTGGTCCTGTCACATGTTACCAGGGAGAAGAGGATGTCCCCCTCCACGCTCCAACCTCCTTTCAGGCAGTTGTAGAGAGCGATAAGGTCTCCCCTCAGCCTCCTCTTCTCCAGACTAAACAACCCCACCTCCCTCAGCTATTCCTCATAGGACTTGTGCTCTAGGCCCTTCATGAGCGTCACTGCCTTTTTCTGGACATGCTCCAGCACTTCTATGTCCTTCTTAGTGAGGGGCCCAGAAACGAACACAATAATCAAGGTGTGGCTTCACCAGTGCCGAGTACAGGGGTACGATCACTTCCCTACACCTGCTGACCACAGTGTTTCTAATACAAGTGAGGATGCCATTGGCCTTCTTGGCCACCTGCACACACTGCTGGCTCATATGTAGTCGACTATCAATCAATACTCCCAGGTCCTTTTCCAACTTGCAGCTTTCCAACCACACATCCCCAAGTCTGTAGCTTACCATGGGGTTGTTATGACCCAAGTGCAGGACTCAGCACTAGACCTTGCTGAATCCCATGTAATTAATCTTGGCCCACTGATCTAACCTGTCTAGGTCCCACTGTAAAGCTTACCTACCCTCTAGCAGATCAACACACCCACCTAGCTTGATCTCATCTGCAAATTTACTGAGGGTACACTCAATCCCCTCATACATATCATTAATAAAGATGTAGAAGAGAACAGGCCTCAGTACTGAACCCTGGGGAACACCACTTGTGACCAGACACCAGCCAAATTTAGCTCTGTTCACTACCACACTTTGGGCCCAGCCATCCAGACAGTTTTTTATCCAGTGTAGAGTGTATTTATGCAAGCCTTCTGCCATAAGTTTTTGAAGGAGAATGCTGTGGGAGACAGCGTCGAAGTCTTCACTAAAGTCCAGGTAGACAATGTCCACAGTTCTTCCCTCATCCACTAGGAGAGTCACCTTGTTGTAGAAGGAGATCAGGTTAGGCAGAACCTGCCTTTTGTAAACCCATGCTGACTGGGCCTGATCACCTAATATATCTTATATTTTTATATTTAAATACTTAACATATTATTATATAATTACTATATGATAAATATACTAAATATAGACCATAGTATTTCAGTCATTCAGAAGTCTTCATCTTACACCCAGTTCTGCAGCCTCTTACACTCAAGTGGTTCACTCTGTTCTGAAAAGTTTTTGCATCTTACTGTGACAAAGGCAAATACATGATATAAATAAATGAAATACAAGCATATCCTGAGCGACTGAATTTAATCATTGCTACCATTAAGTTTTCTTTAAATTGTAACTTTTAGCAAATGAGGAGGTATTTAATGTTGAGGTAAAATTTTTATAACAAAAATCAGTATCTACAATAGGTCACTGGTGCTAGTATCTGCCATTCAAACAGACGGCAGGAATACAACTCACAGAGGAGGTGCATTCTTTAATCAGAATGAGAATGTTTTTGATTGGAAGTTTTATATAATCATTTTTTTTAAATGAAAAGTATTTACATCAAAAAGAGCCAAGTTTGGGCAATGATAGGTTCAAAAAGAGACAGGGGAAGAAAATAAATAAATTTCCCACTGAAGAACTCCTGCTAATTGGCATTCTGCTCATCCCATGCACAAAGGAGAATGTTTAAAATATTTAACAGAAAAGTTCAACACTGTTCCAAGAGGATCCTGGGGAGAATAACCAGAAAAATGTAAGACATTGTTTAAATATGGAAGGATGCTTCCTTGTAAAGACAATACATCCTACCATAAATGGCAACAATTTGATAATTATTTTGTTCATTCACATATACAATACTTTTTTTTTCATTGAGACATTATTTTCCAATCCCACTTGTGTTTAAAAAGTTTGAAAAAAAAATATCAGTATCTGAAAATTGATTATTATTTTCCTTTTTCCTCCTGGATTCCATAAAAAAGTGCTTGAGTCAGGTCCCATGAAAACATGAGTAAAACTTACTTCACCAAGAAGTTTCTTAGTCTATAGTGCCACAAATGGTTTGTATGCACCTTTTTATGCCTCTATTTTCTAGCATCTTTTTACCTTTTATGTAGGAAATAACTTCTATCAGCACTACTTTATTGCGATGGCATAGCTTTCCCATCTATTCCACAGCGGGTCAGTGACCTAGCCAAACAAGTAAGGAGAGCAAATACAAGCCCTTTTAGCTTAGGCGGTGGAAGGCTTCCATGGAGGCTTCCTTAATAAAACTAAGGAAGAGCAGGCTGTAATTCATAACATCTCATACAACAGAAAATGCACTAAAAGCACCATGTATCTTTATTCAAAAGAAAGACAATAAGGTCTCAGGAGTGGCCTTAGATCTAGCTGAAAAAGGAAGAGAAATGACAGGTGTGCTCACAAAACAGACAGAAATTAATAAGAAAGGAAAGATAACATTCATCCTATAATTTGGTGTCAAAGTCTTCACCAGATGAAGAAATGAGATGATTTCAAATAAAGCCACATTATCTACATCTTGGTTTCTTTATGGAGAGACAGAGAAGACTGTTTTATAAGTAAAATGCAAATGTCACCTAAGAGCATTTCTTTCTCTTCTATGATACCATTTGGAAGTTTCTCTTTGAACCATTACTTACAATCCTAATTGTATTAAAAATGGTTAAATAAACGGATTATCGAAAAGCCTATGGATCAAGTCCCTTCCTTCCCCTGGTTAAGATGTGATAATATTTTTGGGTTTTTTTAAGATGATCTCTACAATTAAGGCATAAACAAATACAGTCTGATGAAATATTATTTTACATTAAATAATTTTAGTCCACACTTTCCTGCTGTTGCCTGTTACTTGCACTGAGCACTGCAACAATCAATCTATTACTCGTGGTGACTGAATTTCAGCTAACTCAGTGTCTTCCTCATATGCTTTAGTTTCAGGCACAACTAATGTAGTATTAGTATTGACCTTAATGAATTCCTCCTACCATTAGGTTTGAAGTTACCTAGACTAATTACTATCTAAGAATCTCCTAGCTATCACATAAAGTCTATTTAATTAGATTAAACCAGAGGCAACTTACTCAAAAATGCTTATATAGTTGAGGAGCTAAAATCCATATTACAACAGAATATAAAAGATTTAAGAGTTCTAAATGAAAACCAAATTACTTTTTCCATAAAACCTTTAGGAATTCTCTTCTGTGCTTCATAAGTGCAATTTATGTGGTTTCTTATACTGCAGCAGTGAAAGAAACAAAGATTTTTGTGGATGTTAAATACAATGCAGACTATGGAAATGGGTTATTAAATAATTACCCTTATTAACCCAGTTCATTGGCAGTGACAGAATCAAGTGTTTCCAAGTTACAATAGGTAAAACTTTTTTGAGATGAAAGAAATGCCCATTATGGTTTGTCTGCGCTCTGCATGATAGAGTACCTGGAATCTTTGCTGGCTAAATGTAGTGTGACAAATGAGTTCAAATCTTTTGTCTTCTGCTTAGTGAAAAAGATTTGTGAGAAAGTGTAACAAGATCATATTAATTTTTTTTGCAGATGGTTATTTTATCAGTTCACGGTATTGTCCTGAAAAACAGCTTTCCCCTCCAATTGGAGCATCTCAGGTTGACCACTCTCGCAAGACAGCCTAGGACTTCTGTGAAATCTATGAAGAAATTTGACATGGATTGAAATATCTGGTTATACCCAAATTATTTTATTTACGGAAAACATATAATAGTCATTATATTCTGAGTGAATATGATAATCTCATCCTGTTTGCAATGCTTATCAGGGAAAATGGACACAAGATTTAGTCATCAGAGAAATCTTTTTCATAGAGTTGGTAAATATATATATTAGCTATGCAGCAAACTTATTATATTTGTTTATCCTCAGTCACTTCAACCATTTTCTAAACGTATAAACTCCAATTATTCATATCATTGTCATCAAGGCTCAATAATCATAGCAGTCTTTTAATTCTTATTCATTAGGAATCCTCAGTCCTCTTTATGTCAAGAGAGAATAAAACATCCTAAGTCAATACTGTCCTTTTTATGCAAGCTAAGCAAAGTGGCCTGGATGGTCAAAGGTTTCCTATCACTTGGAAAGGAATTACTTCTGCTATAGGTATTAGATCTATATTAGTACATGTCTGCAAGTGGGGCTACTCAATAAAGGAGAGTTCCTGAGATATCCCATTCACCCTCTCTCTAGAAGATTCAATGTAAAAATCTTAGTAGTAGAGCAGCATAGAACTTTCTTAATCTATTCATACTTAGTTTATTAGATAGCATAAAATAACACCGGAAAGAGATAAAAAGAAATGCAGAAGATAGCTTGGCAAAGAAAAATACTGAAAAAACACTCAGAAATAAAAAGAATCAAAATTAAAATCAAACTGGAACTCTTGATAGGCAAAGCTGACTGAAACAAATTGACTGTAAATAGCTTGCAGTATTTTTTTCTATTAGTAACATTTGGTTGCTTTGTATATAACATTAAGACAATTTTATATTAGTGACAATGTAATAAAAATAGGCTTTCCTTTGATATTTTATTCCTCCTGAATAAAAGGTAGATTAAAGCAAAGGTAAATACTTTTAAGACCTGCTTTGCAGTTTAGTCTATCAGTTCAGATGATTTTGGTATTATTTCTCTCCTAACAGAATGGTCACTAGATGATAATCTTCCAGATAACATTCAAAGCTTTATATTCAAAGTTTATATTCTTTCTGATTGCATTTGGAGTGATATATTGCATCCTATTACAGTAAGTGTACTCTTTATGTTTTACTTATATTTTATCAGACTTTACACACTGTATCTACATATTTAAGACAATAAATGTAATTCTCCTCTTCTTTGCTATGACAGTCTTGTGTACAGTGACAGGTTTCCCTAACAGACTTCCTCAAAAGAGAAAAAATCCAGACCATGTCCAGGCAATGGTGTAACTCAGATGTTCTGAGTAAGTCAGTGAAGAAGCTTCCATCTCACCCGTAACTGAAAAAAGAGTGTAGGAAGTGGGAGTCTTGGAAGAAATGAACCTCTGCAAACATACTCTTGCTTCCTGTTAAACCTAGTTTTACAAATAATGTAAATCTTGGAAGAATGTGTAGATTAAAAGATGTCAGAGAGAAAAAGGAGGAAAGGAGGGAACAATTTTTTATTATTTTTTTTTTCCCAAAACATAAGAATTATATTGTCTAAGTAAAGATTTGATTATGGTTCACAGATGTCAAGTGGAAGGGCTTGCATTGCATCTTCAGATGGTGTTTGATAGAAGAAAATACTTCATTAATGGAAGATAACTTAGCCTTACTTCTATTGTATGAAAATCATCATAAACCAGGCTGTTAAAATGTTAACTCTCAACCCTTTGAAACTGAAGCAGCAGTCTTGCATTCATAAGAACAAATTAATACAAAAACACACCTGCAATATTATATTATTGTCCTGGTTTGAGTGAAAACAGAACTAATTCTGTTCAGTAACTTTACTTTTCAGCTCAGTTCTTTAATTAACTGCACTTTCTGAAGTTAGCAGCCTGTTTTCACAGACAGTGTCTGCTG
>WTSP01003754.1:0-28361 GCA_025331215.1 Actenoides lindsayi | reverse complement strand
TCGCTAAGTCTCTCTCCCTTATTCCTTTCCTCTTCCCCTTTGGGGAGGGAGGGGGGTTAACAGAGAGCGTCTGTTACCGGTCTAAGGGGCTGCCCTGACCCTAAACCGTGACAATTATGTATGCAGGCACGTTTGTGTGTGCATTTTATCCCATACTTCTCTTTTGCAGTACTGTTTTGTTATACTTTGCCTAGTTAAACTGAGTTGTTACAAGAAAAATCTAATACGCAGTCTTTAAATTTTGCCCTTCAACCAAATTCAGATGACAAATAATACCAGAGATCACTCAATGGAACAAATCCAACTATAACAGCATTGATCATTAAAGCAAGTTAAGTAATAAATCCTAAACTTTTCCATTTTAAGAAACAAATTATTCTTTTTTTTTTTTTTAACCCCGATTAGAAATATTGAAATAATCCAAGCAGACAAGAGACATTACAATTAATCTTCATTCTCATGTACATGCCATTTCATATACCACAAAAACTTCCACCCTCACATACCTCTTCTTCTCCTTTACCCCTTGACCATGAAAGCAGCTACAGCTAGCTAAAGACCAAAATTTATATAAGCATAGATGACTATGCATTATTTATATAGATAAATAATTAATCTGTAATAGGTTTAAAATAATTAGGAAAAAGAACACAGAACATATTCTGGAATATTATAATCATCAAACTATAAATACTTGTAAATCATCAATGCTTCAAAACATTTTCAACTAAAAAAAAAAAAAAAAAAAGGATAACTATCATGAGAAAAAGGTACTTTGTACAAAGGGGATCTCATACCTGAGCACTTTATTCTCCGATCTGATATGAAAGGTCCAGAGAGTTTGTGCCCACGTTGCTGTTTAATTCCGAGCCCCCAGCCTATTCTTTCTGCATAATATTATGTTCTGAAAAGTTTTGTGGCACTCGCTCTTAGCTTAGCTCAGCTCAGAACATTTCCTGTGGTTACGTTCAGATATGTAATTTTTTCACCTTTGACATTGACCATACTGAAAACATCCAATAAAATCTCTTACTTTTCCCAGCATATAAATAACAATCACAGGAAATTTAGCTGTCTGGACTTCCTTTGGATACTAGCCATGAAAGTTGACTACTTTTGGATTTTTCTCTCCAAATAAGCTTTTTATAAATAGCTGAAGCATTTTTAATAGGTCTACATTAACATATATACAAATGTACAAGTATTTTTGTTAGTGACAGTGCCATTTTTTCATTATAAGTTTTCCTTTAAATATGAGATTCTACGAAATGTAGACAGTCAACCTACTTTACGCTGATACGGAGTTTCAGCAATAGAATACAAGATACACAAAATATCAACTTTTTCCTTAAGTACAATTGTACAATGTGTCCTTGGTACAACAGCGTTTATCATCTATTTTCCAGATGTGCACATTTAAATAGTTTAATATTGGACACTCAGAATGTTGAAACATTCTATATGGAGATGGAAATGGGAGATGCAAGGTACATGAACATGTACATACAAAAGGAGTTCTGAATATGAAGCTCCATAAGACACATAATTTTACAAGACATCTAAGTGTTTTGAAAAGTAGAGCCCATTGAAACAAGTTGCTAAAATTCTTTTATTCTAAATTGTGGATGCAAGACGTAGAGTTCAGATTCTAAACTCAAGACTTCCTAAAGAAACCTTAAAATTAACTTTAATTACAGCTAACAAAATTCAAGTGGAAAAACACTTATAAAATACTAGTTTTGTCATACAACTTCTGAAAAAGTTAGCTTAAACATAAAGTAAATGGAGTGCTGATAGCCATTTTTTTTTCCAAGTGTATCCATTCATAGCCTGTCCAGTCCTACAGTAACATGGTTTTAATTAATCTCTATCAACAAGATTAGTTTACCTGTGCACTTGTCTATGTGAAATGAATATAAATATTAAAATATCACCTATGCATTTAAATCACAAAGCTCATCAACTTCAGTTGGCAAGGTGAAATATAAAAGCCACAGAAGGTCCTTCCCAGACTCTGTCACTAATGATAAACAGCATTAACTGCTTCTGCAGACACTAATGCTGCTATCTTGGGAACACAGGCAGCCACCATGAGAACTTTACAGCTTCACTAATCATACTCTTGTTTGTCACAGAACACCAAATAAAATCTCAACAAGAAAAGGCAATAAATATTAACAGCTATGAACAAAGGAAGGTCACATTAATATGTAGATCTTTAAATACAAGATGCTTTCTTCATTAACTAAATAACTTGTTCATTATTATAGAGTGTCAAGGGGGTGTTAGGGAGAAAATACATTTAAAAAATCCCTGATGGAGAGCTTTAATATATTATCTACTCAACATTTAATATTTAGAGAATAAGGATTTTTGCTTGTTCTACTTTTAGTTCAAGGTTGTTAGATCTTTATATCATCTACTTTTTAATATGTGCATGTTGTTCAGCTTTTGCTTTACCCAGAAACTGATAGACAGTTTGGTTTTGGTCTACATATTCCTCTTGTACTTTTTTTCTCTCCAATGTTTTGATTTATTTTTTTAATTAGAAAGATTGTTGATGGCATATCTTGATCACAGAGCCACAGTTTCCATTTTTGTCCCCCAAGAACTAGGTGAAATTATCCCTACCATACATTGCATAATACTTCTTTAAAAAGGAGGTATATTAGGTAGACTTGAGCTGCCACCAGTGCCCCAGTGTCTATGTGGATGTATGCTTAGGTCTGGCAACTCATCTACATCAATAATATTTTTATTATACAAATGCTTGGTAAAGGATTAGCAGGAACAAATAAAAAGTGAGCATGTCCAAAGTCCACTCTGCCTTGTATAACATTATACCTAACCCAAATATATTGTTTACACCCAATTAGTCTAAAAGCTTTATATTTTTTCCCTTCAGCTTCCCTAAGCCCCCTACCTGTACCTATCCTGCCCTCCCTTCACTTGACAGTAATCACAAGGCACTCTCTGTACCAAACAACTCCTTGCAACGTCACACACTCTCTTGAGAAATGAGAAAAATAATTTAAGATTAATGTGACCAGACCGTCCACCACCATTACTGCAGAAAAGATGCAAAGGCCAGTGACAAAAGCAGTTGTGAAGTATGCTGGTGAGACCACATAGGCAAAGGCTTTTAGGAGTAGAGGAAGAGAGCCTGAGTTAAATAATCACCTCAAAAAAAGTAATCTGAGAGCCTCGCAACTCAGCCCTCCTTATGCAGGAACCTTCCTCTCCCTCCTGCTGCAGTACCAACCCTGCATCACTCAATACGACCACATTTATGTGATCTTTCTTGTACACAAGCACTGAAGATAAAATGAGATTATCAGAAGCTAGTGGCCTGTGAAGGGCGCTATAGTCTTTCCGTCACAGCTCAACAATACCCTTAGATATATAACCCCAGACTCGAGTGCATGTGAGAAGCCCGAACATTAACAGTATTCAAGACATACTTAAAATGAAAAATGGTATTTTAATAATCGATTTAATATCATACTAAAAAGTCAGAATTCTTAAGATTCAAATACATTTAGCGATATATTCAAATTAATCTTCAGCTGGATGATTCTTTCATATATATTACTTAGAATAAATTATATCAATTTTATTTTTATATATTACATAAACCTGTAAACAGGTGACCTTCTTATACTGAAAGACCTAATTTATTTTAAAACAATACTTACACTTTTGAATGATTTGCTACTCATTTATTATTGGCAAGTAGGGAACACAAGCCAGCCCTGACAGTGGTATGAATTGGTCACGCATCTAAAACTAATCATTGAAAAGTAAGACTGCCCAGTGCCACCAATATACAGACTGATAGTCATATATGAAATTTTGGAGATACACACCTGAAAATGTAAACAATACTTTATGTGTGAAACAGATACTAAAACTGTAAACTCGCAACGGAAAGTCTTCAGAAGTGTTAAGAGAAGAACTGGCTGGAATTTATTATTGTAAGATCAGACGCATATACAAAATAAGCTGAAAATACACTTAGTGCACGAGTTTCACATTTATCTTACCTATCCTTGATGTAATTCCTTTCAGACTCCAAGTCCTACTAGGAGCTTTAAAAAATAAACAAATGAAAAATTTGCTGTTGCTCATATTGTTTTAATTAACTCAATTTTTCTAAAAAAAAATCCCACCTACTATCTATAGTATAATGGAATGGGATGCAAGACTGAACAACATTCACTTAGTAGGCTTATTTAGATCTATCCTCAAGATTTTCACACTTAAGTAAAAAGTGAGAATTGACACAGTTTAATCAACACCAAAAAGTGATTTTGACCTTAATTTAATAAAAATACAGTATAAATATTTTCTCCCACAGTGAGCAAAAGACATGTGTATCCACAAAAGTCAGTAATTTCTTTCACATAAGGATGTAGAAACAACTAGATCAAGTTAAAAAACCTAGTATCATTAGTAAACAGAAGATTCTTAAGGACAAACATGTGATCAGGACAAGCAAGTATTAAGATTTCTCAGAATTGTCCAACATCCTGCAGAAAGGTGTCACTCAGGGATTTCCTATACTGGAGTTGATATCTTTCCATCAAATTGCTCGGTTATTCTCTAACCTAGTTGTTGGGTTTTTTTTAGCTTACACAAATTTTTTGGCATCTACAGCATCCTGTGGCAAGCAGTTCCACTACCCAGTGCTGTGCCAGTTTAAAGATAGATTTCTTCTGAAGAACTGTAACTCTGACTTCCCCTTCTATAGCCCATACTTGGGAGAGACCCTTCTGGAAAGTAGAGGAAGATTCTTGAGGAGGACTCTAAGTTAGATACTCCATTATCTTATGGCCATTCCCCCTCTCTTTTTACTGGTTATAAAGCTTATTTGGCTTATATTTTCCGTAACACATGTATACTTTCTAAACATGTACTTCCTAGACCGCATGCATAGTTCAAAAAGATATCACACACAGCTTTCTTTTCCCCATACTAAAGTGATGGATATTAATGGTGGAAGGTTCAGAAAAAGGTAGTGAAGCCAAGCTATTCGCATAGACACATGATTTTTTCCTGAGAACACTTAAAGCCAAATTCAAATAGAACAGCAGGATCCCAAAATGATATTTCAGACAAGACACTTTCAAACAAGACTGTTGTTTGACTTACAAGCAAAAGACTTTTAGAACTCATTCATCAAAAGATAAACAAACATAAGAGACCTTATCACACAGGTACAGCAGATATAACAAAAAAGAGAAAAAATAAAAATCACACCTTTCACACCTTTGACAAAATGGGAGATAAAAGTAGGTAACAGGAAGCAAACAGGAACCAGATTAAAGTCACTATCTTGAGAACTTGTTTCAATTCATATTCTTTCAGTGGAGATCTACTTCACAGAGAAATCTTCTCAGGCTTTAAGAAGAAATTACAAAAAAACCTGTCATACCAAAACATATGGTCATGTAATAATTGAATGCCCTACCTCATTATTCTGTTGGGACATAAGGCATTCAGAGAAGCAGCAGTGAAGCAACTGACTTTTACTAGTCTGATCCTGAATGAAGAAATAGTAGGTCTCACTGTTGGAGGAAAAAGGAGTAAATGAAGGGTTTGTGCATGTGAAAACTTCCTAAAATCAAATCTTTGTTTGTTTTGAGGTAATTCAGGTATTTTTTGTTATGAATTATAGCCTGAGGAAGCACTTCTCTCAAAGGAAGGAAGCTATTCAAAGTCATAATAATGAGATGGAAAGGGGCAACTAGATTAAAGTCTATGCCTCTAGTGGACAGTGAGAAGCAGATGATTAGCAATGCCTTAGTTATGCAGGTGTCTCTTGCCACTTTCCTTAGTGAAGAGAAACTTGTTCCTCTAGGGCGTGAGCTAGCACACCTCCAGTTATTTCTCTAGAACTCATTCCTTTCCTTTGAGGAAGCTTAGAAGTTACCAAAATTGAAAACTCAAGATGATAAGTTTGGGAAATTGAAGCCCAGAAATGTTAGCTTTTCATGAGGAGAAAATTTCTTAAAAATAGTGTGTGACATACATTTCCTGTCATTCTATTGCATTAAAAAACAGGGGTGTTAGTCACCAAAACGTATTATCTTAACACAGAAAAATAGTTGAAAAAGTTGTATATACCCAATACAACAAGAGAGGGCAAAAACATGCTCCTAAGTTCAACCTACATTGCTTTTTGATATAAAATTCTGAGTTTGGACTTGGCAAAGATGCCTACAGTGCAAACTCTTATCCATGTGGTCATGAAGTACCAGTGGTTTAAGGTGAACTCCTGCAAGAAATTCTGTTAAGTACCATAAATAGTACTATGGCTCTATATGAAAGCCTTGTCTAACTTTTTGAAGAGTGATGGATCCTACTGTATTACTAATACAGATCCACTGGGCATTATGATAGATATGGACACTTATTTTGCCACCCTTCCAAGGCATCATATCCTTCTTAGTCATCTCAGGATGAAAGAAATAATTTATATCCATTTCAAAGCTGTGCTTGGGATATAGTGTGTGGAAATGACCATTGTGACAAATCACAGTTAATTTTAACAACTACAAAATCTCCTTTTATTGGCCTTGCAGAGAAATATATATAAGCTGTTGTACTACTGATTGGGAAGATCATCCTAGGGAAAAAATATCAAGACAATCATCCATCTTGATAATATCTTTCAGGACTGACTTATGGGTAGTTTTTCTTCTTTAGATTCCCTTCCAAGGAGATCATGCATACTTTTCCTCAAAAGATATTTACCCTATTTTAATTGTTTAAATATTCTGAATTGAAAAGTACTTCAAAAAACATCTAAGTGGTCACTTATTTGAGAGCAGGAGCTACAAAGACCTTTGAAATTATGTCATACCCTAGTTTTTAAATTGCCAATGACCTGGTTCAGTGACTAGCTCACATAGGTACTACAAAGATGTCAAGAACCATCAAAGGGTTTCAGCCAGAACATAATACAGCTACGTGAGGGAAGAAGCTGTCACAGCAGAAGGAACAACAAACAGATTTAGTCAGATGCAATTTTTCTGTGGTCAGCAGTTCCATTACAATTATGCCAGAAGCAGTGAAAATTTCCTGTAGGAACAAAGCAAGAATCTTCAACAGCTGCCTATAAGATATCTTTGAAAACTGTAGCCAATAGATAACAGCAAAGACAAGGGAAGAAGTACATTAGAAATTTCATCTTGCAAGGTTTTCTTTAAATATTTAATTCCAGATACAGTTCCAGTGGAAGACACTAGCTTACTCTTGAGCTTAAAGATAATCACCATCATAAACATGTGCAGGTTAAAAATCAGACCCTGAATCTGTAAATTCTGTTAGAATGGGACATAATTTATCTCTATTAACAGTCTAACCTATTTCAGAGGATCCAGTCACTCCTGGATAAATGAAGCAGTAGCTTAGAAATTCCCCAGTCCAGAGCATAAGAACTGTCCTTACATGTATGGCAATATAAAAGAAAATAGTACTGTTCTGTTCTAGAACAGCACTGTCTATCCCTCTTTTGTCTTAAGTGCCTGAAATGGAGCAGTTTCTTTTCCAGAAAAGATATCCAAAAAATATTTTATGAGGTTGCTTAAAACCAAAATTCAGAAGTGACTCTTGATAGAGTTAATTCAGTCATACAGAGCAGTAGGAATACTGAAACAATAAAAGATAGCAGATTTTGTTTATGCAGCTGAGAGCTGTTTCTCTTTTCATCTTTCAGTAGTGTCATTTCTATAATATACAAATCCAATATTCTCATATGCTAAAATTAACTATGTTTAGAAGGATAATAGAATATAGGCCCCTTTCTATAAACACGATGGGACTAATTCTTTATTACCTCAAGTAGAATCCATATATTAAGAAGATATTAACAGAGAATTCTAGTCTATTTTAATTTTATATAATTAAAACACATGTGTTACACATCTCATAGGTGCGCTTCATTTTTTTTGTCTCTTCATCTTTAAAACAGCATACAAATACAGCACCACTCCTTCCAAGTGAAAGGATCACTTTGAGGTCCCAGGTATTTTTCCCCTCCAGTACTATCATAGTTGATAAATTACAACAAATTGCAAGCCTAACAAAACAACACTTTAAACTGTATTGTCATATTTATTATAAAATTCCTGGTTCATTGCATTTTGGCATTTTATACAACTGGTTCTGACAGTGATTAACATGGTTTGGGCTTCTGCTGTTTCACCCAAGAGAAATAAAACACCAAAATCTCTGCAGGTGTGTAATGGGCCAGGGATTCACAATCTGTTCTGCAAAGTCAGACTTCAAAGACTTCAAAAACAAAAATCCTAAAGTTGGCATTGCCTCTGTAATCATTTAAAGCTTTTTGCATATTTCAAGGAATACTAGTTTCAATGTTCTAATCAGCACTGTTACTCAACCTTTTTCTTTTAACAATTTAACCACTTGCCTGATGAATTCTCCGTTAGCTTTGAGTTTCACAAACCAAATAACATAACAAGAAATAGATCTAAGACTAAATAAGAGAGCAGCCTAAATTATTAAGCACTTATTGAACTTGAAAGGGTTCATGAATTTGAAGCACACTGTACAACTTATCGTATGCATATGGGCGGTTAGAATAATACGGTAATTACAAAACAGCTAACAGACAGTTGCACCTGCAGTAAAGGAGCCTCAAGACAACACCTCTAATTGCATCTGTGATTACCTGTCTAAAACTAACAAAGAAATTATTGCAGAAGAGTTGAAGTTCACAATATAACTTCAAATATTTTACAACTGAAAAAAAGAATTAATGATAAACCTCAAAATAATAAATATTTCTAAGGAAGTTATTTCAAAAACTCTTTCTTGTGTGTTATAAAAATTTTAAAAACATATTTTATCATTAAATCTATTAGAATGTGAAAAGTACAATCAATTGACAAGTTTCCTTGTGTTTTGGTTTTGCTTTTCTTTTAAAGAGCATTTCCTTTATATATATTCCTTATATTGCTTGTGTAAGCAATTTAAAAACTTTCTGCTCCCTCCACAAGTGATATTTTTCTTGACATTTGGCATTTACTTTGAAATATCAACTCATTTGTTCTTCAAAAGCATAGTCTCTTAACTACAAGACTAAATATTTTGATCTTAAAAGAAGACTGAAGTAGTACTGTAGACAGCAAATAAAAATAATTTCCTTTGAGTTAAAAAGAATTTCCTTTCTCTTTTCCCATAGTATAGAAGTTATAAATCTTATTTCAATGTTCACATCTAAACTGATATTCACAGCTTCAAAATATTCATCTGAAGAAAATACGCAATTCTAATACAGTACAAACCAATGGGAATTGTTTATACTATTTTGCTGAAGACTCATTCATACACATTGATCTAAACCAAAAATAAAATCATCCTCTTGGTCATAATAAAATAACATTATCACAAAGGTAGTGACATAATCACAAAGATAATCAAAGGATGGGGAAGCCTGCCATATGAGGAAAGGCTGAGAGAACTGTGTTTGTACAGCCTTGAGAAAAGAAGGCTTATGGGAGACCTTATCACCATTTTCCTCTATCTAAAGGCTGGCTACAGTGAAGGTATCAATGACATAGCAAGATCGAGCGCTCCATCAGCAAGTTTGCAGATGGTGCCAAGCTGAGTGGTGCTGTCAATACACCACAGGGACAGGATGTCATCCAAAAGGACCTGGACAAGCTGGAGTGGCAGGCCCAGGTGAACCTCATGAGGTTCAACAAGACCAAGTACAAGGTCCTACACCTGGGCTGGAACAATCCTCACTATCAATACAGGCTGGGGGATAAAGTGATAGAAAGCAGCCCTGCAGAAAAGGACTTGGGGGTGCTGGTGGATAAGAAGCTGTACATGAGCAGACAGTGCATGCTTGCAGCCCAGAAGGCAAATTACATGCTGGGCTGTATCAAAAGAAGTGTGGCCAGCAGATCGAGAGAGGCAATTCTGCCGCTTTGCTCTCGGGAGACCTCACCTGGAGTACTGCATCCAGTTCTGGAGCCCTCAGTATAGGAGGGACAGGGACCTGATGTAGCAGGTCCAAAGGAGGGCCATGAAAATGATCAGAGGGCTGGAACACCTCTCCTACTACAACAGGCTAAGGGAGATGGAGTTTTACAGCCTGGAGAAGAGAAGGCTCCAGGGAGACGTAATAGTGACCTTCCAGTACCTGAAGGGGGCCTACAAGAAGGTGGGAAAGGGACTGTTTACAAAGGCCTGTAGTGACAGGACAAGGGGCAGTGGTTTTAAACTAGAGAAGAGTAGATTTAGACTGGATGTTAGAAACAAGTTCTCTACTATGAGGGTGGTGGCACACTGGAACAGGTTGCCCAGGGAGGTAGTTGAGGCCCCATCCCTGCAGATATTCAAAGTGAGGCTCAACAAGGCTCTGAGTAACCTGATCTAGTTGAGGATGTCCCTCCTCACTGCAGGGGGGTTGGACTAGATGACCTTTAGAGGTCACTTCCGGCCCAAACTCAACTCCTCTCCTCTCGATGGAGACTCCCTTTTCATAAGAAGTCACATGGAAAAGATGAGAGGTGATGGGTAAAAGTTATTTCTCAGGATATTCCAATTGGACACAAGAGGAAACTCTTTCACAATGAGAACAATCAGCCATTGGAATAATCTCATGGTGGATTCCTCAACATTGGGCACTTTTAAGGTTCAGCTGGACAGGGCCTTGGGTCATCTTGTCTAGACCATGCTTTTCCCAAGAAAGGTTGAATCAGGTTATCTTTGAGGACCCTTCCAACCTGATATTCCCTGATTCTATGATTACTAGAGGGAATAAGCCAGATGAATCTACCAGAAGAAGAAGATAGTAAGAGTTGAAGTTCTATATAATGTTAAGCATTGTACTTACTAGATGAGGATTGACTCAAAAAAGGTCTATTAAACGACATCTTAATTCCATAGGTTTTAATGATTTAAGGGAGTTAGGTTTGAGTGAGTCATTCAGAATAGCATCATCCTATGCACATGTCCTGGCTCCTGATTTGGCTGACTGCAATGGATTGCTCCCATCTTGATGTTTCTACTCCTCTCTTTGCTTTATATCAGCTTTTGTATCAGACCTTTGAACCTCAGGGGGAGGCGAAAAAAGCAGACTGTCAGATATGAACAGAAGTCAGAGATCTAGAATTTTCAGTCTTCTAAGTTACCTAGTTCAGCATGATTCATGCCAGTTGACAAAGATGGGGGGTTTTGTTTTGTGGGGGAGGGTGGGGGTGGGGTTAATTTTTATTCGTTTTGTGCATAAGCACTGAATGGGATAAAAAATGTTAAACTGACTCATTAAATCCTTATGTCTATGATCAGCTTTTTCCTCCCCATCTGTAATTTATAATGACATAACCCTACAACAGTCTGAGTATTATAACACTGTTTTAATCCTTTCTTTCAGCAACATGATATGACTGAACCTGGACTCATTGATTTTGTGTCAATAATTAAATTTACCTTAAGAAATAGTGTTCTTGTGTCTTTTAAAGACTTTTTTTTACCTTCAACTGATAAAGGTATCCATAGCTTTAATACTGAGATACAATTTAATTCAATATCTTCCATTAATTTTTATTTTTTTTAAGCCATAGCTTATTCTTTATTAACAATTCCATATTTTTAAATTATCTTTAAAATTTTAGAACTTTGGTGCTCTGCATGAGTTACAATATTGTCAGCCTGAGGGAAATTAAGTGATGGCCGTATAACAAAGGCAATTGTATTTGCTATTTTTGGAGCCCACATACGTCACATAAAACTGTTGCAATTACATTCCATGCAAGGACTTCATTAATACTAAGCAAATAACACAGCTAAAATACAATACTAAGCATGGCTAAAATAAAAGTACTGAGTCTATAGAAAAGAGTACAATATATAAAAAGCACAGTAAAATCATGGTATAATAGGAAAAAAGGTAAAAGTCATACTCAACAGAAGAAAGGCCATTTAATAAGGAAAATCCACCTAGCAGGAGTATATAGGGAGCATTTTTCAATATTTTGCAAAGATAAAGATTGCATACAGATGCCTCACAATGGGAATTTAAGAGACACAATATAGAAATTTTAAAGTCCTGATACAAATTCCATCCATCCATTAGATAATAGCTAGAAAGATATATACATATGACTTTTGAAAAACAGATTTTCAGTGTATCAGCCTATACAGAATTCTTTCTGATCAGTAACAATTCATAACTCATACCATTCTGGTAATCATCAGTTAACATCATTCTTGATGCTGAGGAAACGTCATGTCAATGAACAATATATAGCCATGACTGTATTGTGTGGCCTCCAGTGTGCCTACATTTGAATGCCTAGAGGCACAATATACAAAATCAGAATGTGAAAAGTTGCTGTGTACCATTAAATGACAGCAAAATAATGATTTAATGCAACAAAATACAAAGTAGAAGCCTAGGTGATGTTAGTCTTCAGTACATTCTGTATCTACATATAATCTACTTGGAGAAGTAATTCATAGATGGATGAAGTACTTCAAAAATTAGTTATTCAAATCTGGACAGCAGAAATGAACCACCAGAATACATTACAATATTAAGTGTTACAGATTCAAGTATCAGAGAATGCAAAACTAACAAAAAATACGCTAATTTCCCACCTGTTAAATAACAAAAAAAAATATTATTAGCATCATTATCAGCTAAGCATGGGTGGTAAAATATTAATTTCCTTCCCTAACACACAGAAAAATATCAGAGGTGTAGGAGCTCAATAAGGTTTAAATATTGTCCATTCACTGAAAGTTTGGGCTTGTTAGGGTTTTGGTTTTTCTTTTTTTAATCAGCAGGAATCCAACCAAAGATGAAAACATTAGGTTTCCTTCCACTACTTATATTCCACAACTACAAAATTGACCCTTACAGGTTGTCTATGTGTATGGTTTTTTCACAGTTGTACTCTCCTGCTTCTAGGTCTGTAATGCTATCAGTTTCTCTTTGACTTTTAATAAGCATAGCACAAAATCAGGATGTGAAATTTGCACATTAATTCAAATGTTGTAATAAAGTATTACTGTGTCTCCCTGATATGCAAGTTCAGTAATATTATTCCTATGATTATTAATTTCTCTGGCATATACCCAGAAATATTTATACTGTATGTATATTAATAAATTATGCAGCTAGCAGTTAGTTAAGTCACTCTTTCCAGTTTCTGTTAATTAATAATGTGGCTGTCATGTTAAACCAAAGGATTTATGCAAAAAAATCTCAAATCCTTAAGGCAAAAAACCTGTTAAAACTATTAACTATCAAACTTTAAAAATGGTAATCAATACTGTTAGCCTGAAGACAATGTGACCTTACCTGGCATCAGATTTCTCAAATAATTATTTTGTTTTATCTCAAATACTTTCTCTTCAATGCTTTGTTTTCAGAGAAAATGAGAAGATGGGGAGAACAAAGAATTCACTTAGAGATCTGATTCTCGGGTATATATTAAATAATATATGTATGATGTTGGGTAATGCAGAATTAATACTGCAGATCCAAATGACTGTAAACTATGCAAAGGTTATAAACACTCTTGGTTGGTAATGAGCTATGTCCTTGAAAGTTTCATTTTGATGGATAGCTATTGGATTTTCCATTGATACAAGTCTACCGAGAAAAGACAAGATTTGGATGTGCCGCTTCAGTAATCATTTTGATGCTTAACTATTATAAAAAGTTTTCATGTTAAATTTGGGAATGAAAAATAAATGTATCTTTCCACTATGATATCTATTGTACTTCCTTTTAAGATGTGAGTCACAAAATTCCCTTTGCTACAACACAATTATTTTGTAGCAAAGAGAAACATTAACCATCAGTATGAATATCAACTACACAGTAAGCTTCATTATATCAAGACTTAGTGGTTACTACATATCCCAGTTTCCTAAGGGTTAATATTTCCTTCCTATACAAAGCTGATTCAAGACTTCTAAGACATATTTTTTAAGCTTAAAAACCAGCCACCCCATAAAAAAAAAAATCAAAAAAAAATCAAAACAAACACCCCCATGAAAACAAAACAAAACAACCCGTTCCCCTGAAAATTATTAAGGGAGGGAAGGTGGAGGGTGGGGGTGTAGTTTGAAACTAGAATGGTTCATATGCTGACTTCACTTTTCAGGACTAAAAAGTAATTTTTTTTTATTTATTTTTTTTTCCAGTGAAGTAACTGTACTCTCTGTATACCCTCCTAATCCTGCAAAATGGCTATTCCTGACTAAAACTAAGAGGTTTCATTTTAGAAATAACCTTTACGTTGAAAATGTACATAGAAAACAAGACTTTGGATTTCTCTTACAGATAGTATTACTGACATAATTAAGATGTATTATTATAAATCCTTCTGTTAGTTATCTCTTTTTGCAGTTCACATGGTATTGACATTAACACGCTCCACAATAATGTTTTCAGAAAATTTGGAAACCATAACTTTCCAGATGATGACAATGACTACTGATGAGACACTCACAGCAGAAAGCATACTACTTTTCCTTGGTATTTTGTTCCTCTGTTATTCTGAATTTTTAAAATATCTAAACTGCAAGAGAGATAGTTGAAACTCTAAGGAAGCAGGTACCTGGTTAATTACTCTGAGTACGCAAGGAGAGAGAAAGCTGTTTATTAAAACAAGAGAACATACAGTGCAAAGCTGTTCCACACAGGAGCCTGAGCAAGTGACTATTTGCCTAATAAGTCCAATGCCTCACACCTCCTGTGTAGCACTCCGCAAATGTGGCCCAGGCACTTCATGAGTGCAGGAGAGAAACCCAGGGGTTAGCTGAATTGTGAATGTTCAGAAAAAAATAGCTGTGGTGGCTCTCACACATCCACATTTAGATTCTGTCCGTGACACTGATGTCAGCACAGCAGGTTTAATGAGAGCACGCAGTGAACTCAGAAGAGCCATCCTATATATCTCATCGGCAGGAGCTGACCTGAGGCTACTGTAGCCCTACCAAAACAATCTTTAATCTGACTCAACAAGCACTCAGGATTTTCTCAGTGATGTTTCTTAGTGAGTCAACAGCAGACATTCTAATGTACCTTGACCTGTAGGATATGAAGGAGTAAAAGAATAAACAAAAAAGAAAACAGGTAGTAGAGAAGACAGAGTAAAAAATTTAATCAACATGTTTAAGAGTTTGTCATTTAAAATTGCTCTGTGGTTGTTTGGGTTTTTTTTTTCATAAGCAAACTTAAGGGACAGGAAGAGGGGAGCTACAACATGCCATTTCTCAACTATCTAAAACCAGAAGAAAATGCCCGAACTACTTCTTTGTTGAAGAAAATAGTACCAATAATTTCATTTTAGCAAGAAACACAGCTATTTTTGATTTATCTTTATGAGACCAGAGGCAGCCATAAGACCAAAACACTAATTTGAAATTCTTCTCAGTACTTTGACCAAGGTCTTATAGACAGCAAATGTTGGAATGGAATCTCCTTAGGATTTATATTTCCTGTTCAACCTTAATATTCCTAGATTTTAGAAAGGCTTCTCTATAACCCTTACCTTGTACACATTTTTCTAACACCTTTTATTTTTATTAGCTCAGGAAAATCCCTTTTAACACTATGCATTGGTCACAGAGAGAATGAGAATTTATACAAAATATGGTGGTGGTATAAGGAAAAACAATTCAGCCTCTGAATGATTCAATGAAGTTCTGTCTACTGGTGTTCATAAATGTGTTACAGAATCACAGACTGTTATATGTCCATATATAATAAAAAAAATGTTTGAGTACTTGAAATGCTTATTTATGCACCAGTCCAGTTAAGCTGACACACAGAAAAAGCACAAGTCTTTTATTTTTTTCTCAGGCAATTTCTATATAATCTTTATGTTTATAAAATAATATATAAATAAATAGCAACACCTAAGAAGCAATGATGTACCAAACTTGGGAAGCTGATTAAAGAAAAACGAGAATGTGGCAAAAATCCTCTCTTTCTCCCCTTCATCTCTTTTTTCCTCTTCACTCAAATCAACAGGCTTTCTCATGTTATAATATCATTTCTTTGCCTAATTTTAATACTGTAAATACTTACTCTAATTACTTAAGATTGCCTGACCTATCACAGCAGTGAAAGTCCAGGAGAGTGACTAGTCTAGGGAGAAACAAGTAGATAATTCTGACCAGAAAAAGTTTCAGCTCTTTGTAAAGGCCATAACTCTCCTCAGTGCTAAAATTTTACAGAAGGAGGTGCTGAAACTTACTGTTCCAATAAATATGACCACTGTCACAGGCTTCACCAAAGCCAAATTGAGATAAACCATACTGGCACAAACTAACCTTAAGCCCACATAATGAAAGATAAGAAAAGATCTCTCATCATTTTAATTTTGTCCCAAGCTGAAGATGTACTAAAGCTTGTAGTTTGCCACTTTTACCTAATCTAGTGATGTCTGGTCTCTTATAATTCCTGACACCAAAAATTTAGTGCATTACATATTTGATAACGGTGAAAACACATTGTGCATGTCTGGTATAAAAACCTTGTTATAAATATTTCATAGTCCATTCCCACTAAAAAGATAAAATATTTCTCATTCATTTATTATGCATCTTTGGACATGTGACATGTATTTCTCAAAATCACTCTGTAAGAGAAAAATTTGAAAAAAAGAAAAAGCCCTTCCAAAATATCTTGAAATATATTGCATAAAGCCAAAAAGCACTTAAAAAAACCCCAAGGTTTTAAGAACCAGGCTTATTTAATTACTCAAAAACTTAAATTTCTGATTTAAACACAATTGAAGAAATAAATAAAATGATTGTAATGGAAGACAGAAATCAGTGGTTAATTTTATATCTCTTCACAGTTATAATAAATTTATAGCACTTTCTCTTTTAGGTGAGACAAGTGAAGACTTGAGAAACAGAAAGAAACTTTGGCCTTAATCCTGCAAGTTACAAATCATTTTATCCTTAAAAACTAAAAGAACCCAAATAGGGTTTGTTGTTTTTTATTTTTTTTTTTTTTTTTTAAATCTACTATCAGAGCAATATCCCTGAAATCAATGGGAAAAAATAACTTCAAAACCATAGGATTTAATTAGTCCTAAAATTGCTTGCAATTTTCTATAACAACTCCCAGCCAGCCTGTCTTTGAAAACATCTTCTGCTATCATTGTCCTAAAGGCCCACACATTTGCAGGAGAACTCAACCCATAGGAACTGCTGGTGTGCGAGAATACCGTGACCAGGTCTCCAGCATCACAGAACACACAAAGGCATCACAGTTTTTTATATGTGCCTCAAAAATCTCCCACTCAGCAATTACCACGGAACCAAATAAAAAATTCAAATATTTAACATCTATCCCACACCATAATATTAATATGCTGGAAGAATGAATTTAATACTTAGAACATGTTCATTATAAATTTATAATTTGACATTTTATGCGCATTGCATAGTGAAAAGAACACGCCATGGTACTTATGAGCCACTGTGCTCAAAATCATACAGTTCTATGCGATATTTTAGTATTTGTCAAGTGACTTCTAAACAGCCATAAACAGGATCTTGCAGACATGACTAAATAAAAAGCCAAAATACTTAATATAAGTCAATAAAAGAAACCTGAGCCTATATTCTGCTTCAGTATTTAATTTATACTTCAGAAAGTAAAATAACTTCCCTGCTTTTCATACAAAAAAACCTTAATTCAAATCTAAGAATAAACCCCAGCCCTTTGCAAGAAGTTAACTCCTAAAAATATTTTTCAACAGTATTATCAATACGAAACATCTATGTCTTTAGAAAAAGATTTTTAGAAATATGACTGAAGACATTCTCAAACCACATTTGAGTCCATATTTTTTTTTTTTTTTTTTTTTTCCTGTTAGGGAGCAAAATCAGTTTTTTAGCTCAGATTTTGAATACTTGCATACCTGTCATTTGAATTTCAGATGTTCTTCCCAATGATAGAGTAGTTATGGCACAAAAATGCCATTCTAGTGTAAGGATGTCTATTTCTTAAGCTTCGTTCTTCAACTGAAACACTGACAATATCACTACAAATGTACACATGCTGATCATCCTTTCCTGAAAGCTTATTTCTTTTGTTGGTATGCTACTGATGTCGCAGTTTAATTGTTATGATATCACAGTTCATAGCTGTGAAAGATTTAAGGATTGAATTATTTCTTTGTCACACTTTTTTTCCTACAATGCAGAAGTTTGTGTATGGTTTTACCACATATGCATTGCTAATATCAGAAAGGCATCCAGAGAACTAGGGAGGCTAATGAATAAATTGAAAAGTGTCAACACACTTCAAGAACTGTACAGGCAGGAATCCAGTCATAACTATGTATGTCTCCTGAGACTAAGATAGTGCTGATGAGAATTACAAGCAAATTTGATAAGTTATCCTTAATGAACAGGAGATAACTCTATATTTTGTTTTTATTTTCTCTCATCTATTAAAAAATATGTTGGAGACTTTTTAAAAATACCATTTCCTTTTTAAACATTCAAAAAAATGTATTTTGAGTAGGTTTTTTCTCAAACATACAAAAATTTAATTTAGGATCAAAATAAATTTATATTTCTTCCACTTCTTTTTTTTTTCTTACTGACAAGGAAAACCTGAAGGGTTTGGCTCAACCAAAACACCAGCCTCACCCCCAGTCCTATCTTTTTTCTTCCTATCACTACCACGAAGTACTGAATGGGAAAGAGGATCTTCATTTTAGACTGACTTTTATTAAAAAAAAAAAAAAGTAAAAAAAAATAAATTAAAATCTAGGAGGAAGAACAGAAATTGAAAGAGGTTGAGACCATAACAATGAATTAAGAGTAGCTACAACACAGGCTGCAGGATATTGTAAAAGTAATCAACTCGGGTTTTTTCTTTAACACACTATAATAAACTGTGATGTAGTGATTTCACTTAAAAAGATGCATTTCATGTAGAAATGCTCATGTACTTATTAGTAGAAAATAGTTTAAAACACTGTCAATCAAATTATTCATAGATTTCTGTGGATTAGGCTTTTGACTTTACATATATATGTACACAGATATATGTATGTTTTAAAGCTAGTCTTCCATATATGCTGAGTCACCATAACTTTCCCTGAAGTCAAAGGAAAACCTAGGAATTTATTAAGTACTCCTAATGAATATAACATTTTGTTACTACTATAAATAATGCTGTGGATGGTGGTATCTGAGTAATACCTCTAACAATTTACTATACTGAAAGATGTAGAAATAAATCTAGTAATCTCATTTCCTCATGCAAGAGCCAAAGGGAAATCTGGTACTAAAATAGAAAACCAGGCAATTTATTTGTTATGTTGCTGGTCATAAACTTATTTAACAAGTGAACACCTGTTGGTTAAGATGGTGAGATATCTCCACGTGGTGAAGCAACATTGTTGGAACTATCTCCTTCACAAAATCACTTCTACCCAAAAATTTAATAATTGAATAAAACCATTTTGAATCATGTAGAAAATGCAGACAGCACTATTTTTTAAGAAAAAGAAACTCTTCACTGTGGAGATCTAGTGGTACTGAATTGAATTTGTAAAGACAGGAACTGAGTTTGCATCTAACTTAAAGCATGAGTAAATCTCTGTAGAGAAGTGCAGTTGAAACAGTTAATCCTATCCATTCAAATATGACTAACAAGCTTCTTATACAAGGACAGTGACCCTGTGGTGTGTGTTTCCATGCATACACATATGAACTTCCAGCAAAGACACTTTTGGGACAGATAGTTAAGACTAACCTTATCACTGACTTTTACATGAGTCTCCTAATTAGGGATGAACAAATGATGGGGGCAGGGGGTGGAGATAAGCTCATAAACCAAAGCTCAAGACCAAATGTGGATATTGCATCTAAATCAATTAAAAATTAAAAATAGACTACTTCACTTAATTTTCAGGCACTGCTGAGTAAAAACAAAGTGTATTTGCAAATACCATTAGCAAGCAGAGGATGTTGGCATTCTTAATACCCTATTAGTTACTCAAATAGGTTGAATTCATATCCTGAACATTTTCAAATATTTCAACTTTTCAGAATACTGCCCTAAACGTTTTGGCAAAATAAGTTGGAAATAAAAGCTCTAATCAAATAACATTTTCGTTGAATGCTGTTTTGGACATTTTGGTGATACAGCATATTTTATAGTATGTTAGTATATAGGAGTGCAGTAGCATAAAAGCATATACTAGTATATTCATAGTTATCTAGCCGTATTTCTCAATCTCTGATCCAGAGGCAAAGTCACTACAAGTGCTCTTTCCTCTGTATATGAATTTATTTTCACCTAGGTTAAACAACTGTACATATTGCGACAGCAAATAAAATTATCATTTCAGGATTTTTCCTTACAATTTTTAATTATGAGGACAAAAAGAGTCAAACTGCTCAGGCTCAAGTTCATTTTGTGACACTAGTTTTTCAGAATATACTCGATATTAATCATATTAGCTAAGACCATTCAAGAGGATTTAAAGGAAAGTTGCAAAAATCTCGAGTACATATGCAGAGGGGGGAAATGTGAAGTTCTAAATGGAAGTAAAACAAGAATAGTCAATGCTGCAAACTCTTGATGTTTCTGAGAGTCTTCAAAAGTAGAATATTTAATCTATTGGCATATAATCACCTTTCCTTTGCATTTTCTACATAAATAAGGAGAAAACTATACTGAATTCAGACAGTCTTTGTCCAGTGGAAAAAAGTTGTTCTTCATTATTCTCTGCAGCTTTTGTTATGGCTTTATATATAGTAGGATACACTAAGAATAACCTGTTTCTTTTCTTGTCTAACACTCTTGCTTATTTTTCTTTTTTTTCATAAAAGCAAACACCTGAGAACCAAATCAAATAAATCTGTTGTTCTGAGCTAAAAATAGTTTCTTACTCCTGCCTTCAAGTCCACTATGGCTGCATTGCTCATTCACTCTATTCCTTTTTTACTCTGTACATTATTCACTTCCCTATAGTTTAGGAAAGCTCCTCATTTTCACACATACAGACCTGGGGAGCAAAGCCTGTGATAGCTGCTCAGGAGTGCAAATCAAGCATTTCATGCCCAAAGCTATTACACAGAAATCACTGTCTGGGGTTGCATCATCAGCATTACTGCTGTAGCATGAAGGAGAAAAACAAAACAAATATTAATGGAAGAGATGGAAGGACAGCAATGAACACACAAAAACTTGCTAAATTGTTCCTGCAGATTTTCCATTGCCTCCGTGTTTAAGAGAGTTATGGAAATGGACAAAAGTATTGACATGCAGGTGTTTCATCTTGTATGTATTATCAAATTACCTATGAGATTTCAGAGGTTTTTCATACATGAGTGAGTCAGGTAATTAAACTATTTGTTGCAATTAAATGGTATGAATACCGTAGAATCTATTCCTTCTCTCCTTTTAGCTTTACAATAGAAATTTTAAATTATTTTAAAGGTAAAGAATTTTACTACCTTCCCTAATAGATTACAAAAACTTTCAGGTTTTCATTTTAAAAAGATCAAATAAAAGTCTCAGCAAGCTACAGTAAGATGCATCTGACATGCATAGCGTAAAAGTCTTTTTTTCTTTTATGTTATATATCAATAAATTCTTGGAAATATATTTAATGGATTTATAGCTTTAATACATACACTAGACATTGAAGAGTTTCATGGCAGCACAACTTTCCATTTTTATTTCAGATTTGATTAATATATATTCCACAAAACCCGCCAAAGAGAATGCACAGATCTTATTGAAAAAACTATTCCAAGAAGTGGTTTCAGTGAACACTTACGAAACCACCCCCTTTTTTTTTTTCATTAAGTTTGACATTTTTGACACCATACTATATTACAGGCTATTAGCCTAGAGCAGTGATTGGGTAGATTAGATTTTTACTGAAATAGAGTGAAAAATGTGTGAAAAATTGAAATTACAAGCTTATATTATCAGGTTCTTTTTAGAGGGTAGCTCATTGTACAGCTCTTTGCTGTACAATGAAGTATAATAATTTAGACCCTGCAGCTTACATTGGTGTAAACTGAAAGCCATATCCAACATCCCTTGATAGTGAAGACATCTTCTAGAAAACAGGTTTATTTAAGTAAACCTCCACAAAACATAGGTAACAGATTCTCCCTTCCCCCCGCCCCCCTTTTCCTCCTTCCCTGCGCACCAGGTCTGCTCCAACAGCAACCTCAGAGTTCTCAACCAGAGCTGAGCCCCTTTCCCTGCCCAGGTGGGACATGAGCGGCTCAGCCAGAGGGGCAGCAGGCAGCACTCTCCCTGCAACCCACTCACCCCCATTGCAGCCACAGCCTCTCGCTTACAGGGGTGCTTCGGCATGTTCCTTCCCTTTATACCCTTGAAAAATTTCCCCTTCAAAATGTCAATGTATTAAGCTAGTCTGTTGCCTTACTAGTCAGAACCGTTTTTCAAATGGCTCGTTCTCTGCAGAAACTATAGTAACTAAATTCTGTTGCATTTCATATTTATCATACTAACATGAAGAAAATGTGCTAAAATATTCAGGTGTAGTAAATACTACACAAATTACGATAACACAAAGATAACATTTTATGATTGAAAAGAGAGAGTAGGCGCAGTAGAAATGTTTAAAAATATATAATTTTTTAGGTATATATCAGTGTCCTTTTTTGCACCGTGTGTGATTTTAATAAGGGAAAATGAATCGGCTGTGGACAGACTGGTACCACTTGATTGATACCACTTTAAGAAAGCTGATAAAATGGCAATGATATAGCCACTGAACCACCTCTCTACCATGTCATAATTTTCATTATAAAAGCAGACTTGCTTTTATAGGGGCATTAGGGGCATAACTGCTAATTTTTCTGGCAGAGTAAAAAGGAACTCTCATATATTTTAAGCTCTAAGTTATCATCAGCATACTTTAATTCAGTATATTTTTTCTTTATAATTTGCAATGTTACAAAGTTAACCTGTTTTCCACTGCAGAATAAAAACTATCTCTCTAACTGCCAGGAGGTGGCTACGGAAGCTCGATGTTACCCTTTATTTTGAATTGTAAAGGAGAATCAGTCAGCAGTCTATATCCTGGTTAGCAGAGTCAGAGTGAGGATGCTGCCATGCTGGGTAGGATATGGCAGATGGAAGTACAGGGTAGAACATCTACATTTTCAAGCAGGGTAATTTTTAATTAATCTGCAATTTATGACACTCTTCATGCTCCCAGGAGTACTTCCAGGGAGCCTTTGCTGGCTAGTATCTGGGGAGGATAAAAAATGCCTCCCTTGGTGTACTGTGTCTATGGCATGACACTGCAGACTCTCTATAGGATAGAGAAAACAAGCTCACGGGGAACAAATGAATACCTAAACCAAAATATCAAATAACACTGCGCTAAAAAATAAATAACAAATTTGAAAGAAACTTCAGACTAAGGAGTTTGAACAAAATTTGTACTGCACTGAAGGTGAGCAGGCACACAGCACTATAATTAGGCATTTAGAAACATAACTCCCTTTCTACAGTCAAAGATAGCAGCTGCCAGCTGCTTTTAAGTAAAGACCCTAGTTTCCTTGACACAGTATTTACTTCTAACCTTTGTCTGAGCTAGTTATAAGGTATTCACAAAATTGGTGTTGCCACTTTAAACAACACTGAGGAGGAATGGGAAAGATTTTTAACAGTAAGTAGGATCTGTCATGTTTTTTTCAATTAATTATAAATATACTTAGATAAATGTAAACATTATGCTTCACAGAGTGTTTTTCTTGGAAGATAAAAATCCTCTCCAACACAAAATTGCTATTATGCCAGATTAGATCAATTGTCCACCAAATTACCCATGACAGTAACTAAATCTCACACAATGTAGTCTTATGTTTCTAAGCCATAAAAATGACCTTTGTATCTCTACCATCACCTCAAGACTGACCTTCATTATAAATTCATCTTCTTCTCCCTTCCCCCCAAATGTGCAAAATTTTTATTCTCTCACTCTGCAATTTGATCTATAACTGCCCTGCTGACTCGTTCTTGCATTCCTCATTTGCTTGACTGAAGCACTTAAAATTTCAGTGTCTTTCCCTGGGATCGGATTATAGCATGTAGAGAATACTACTACTCCTTTCCTTACAACAACAGATTGAGTCCTGAACTATTCTCACTCGGATTCTCTTCACTAGTCTCATACTCATTACTTATTTCTTTTTCATATATTTCCACCGTTGTCAATACATGAATGTCTCCCTCTGGATATATGCCATCTGGAACAGCACTTTTGCATTGCTTTGCCTCATCAGCTCCAGTTTCTATTAAAATCTCCTTAAAATTGGAATTTTAAAATATAAATATATTTAATATGAACATTACACTGTAATTAAAGCAATAAACTCTCTTTGCTTCCCATCCAAAAATTACACACTGTTAACTTCAAAACCATGGCCAACTTCAAAGTGTTATACCTAATATTTCTGAGTTAGTAAAATCCACCAACAATAAAACGAAAAGACAGAACTCAATTTGTAAATACTAAGTCTCATACAGTCTGTGTGTACGTAAGTACATGTGTATACATTTATCTATGAGTCAAAAGAGAAAAGCATTCTCCTGTCTCTTAGGAGAAATGGGAAAAAAACCAACCAAACCAGCTTAATTCCTTTAAAATGTTTCATTTGTTAAACCTGTGAAGAATACCATGCTAATAAATGCTGATAGTTTGTTTTTGCAGCAAACAATTTCCTGGTTTCAAGCGAGCGACTGGAACAATGTTTTATCTCTGCACAGGAGACAGAAGACGTCAGTTGGAAAGCAGGAGCCAGTGTCAACGTCTAGAACACCTTGACAAAGACTTACAGAGCAGCATCTAGTCAAAGAAACACTGGAAAATTTGGAACAATCCAAGGAGTTACATAAAAAGGATAGGATACGAAATATTTTACATGTTACTAATAAACTGCATACTGTAAGAAACAGAGTTTCCAATGTATCTTTTAGCTTCCCTCTGAATTTATCCTTTGCAGACTGAATTATCTAAATAGCATCATACAATAGGATCATTTTCCCTCTCATCTGCATACTTCTCAATCAGAATAATTTCTACTTAATTGAATTCTGAGTTTCACCTGTTTTTCCTAAATACTAAATGTATACCTGTATAGCCATGTGCAAAGCACTCTGCTTTCACACACATCTAAATAAATACACTGAAAGCAGTGTACAGACATATGTCTACTTTGCTGGAGCAGAAACAGAGATGCTTTTTTTTTTCCCCACAAATGTTTTTCTCATTGTGTAGCATCCTTGGTAATATCTGACAGATATTGTATCTTTTCGCAGTGTTCTGTCATTTCAGCTGCTGTAGATTTCCAAGGAGGAATAGATTCAAAGAGTAATTACTACCAGAAAAGATATTAATAATTGCAGTCATGCTATACATCAACAAAATTATATTTTGATACATTTAATAGTGTTTTCTTTATAAATTAAAGACACAGAAGATGCCTAATGAGATTTGTCTGACTAAGGTTTTAATTAAAAAACAAACAAACAAAACACAAAACACTGATGAAGTACTCAAGTTATACCCAAATTCACTTTACAGTATGGTACAATTTGAGGGGAAAAACAATAAAGGAAAAAGGAAGCAGCCTGGTAGCCAGATATACAGAAACTTTTAAAAGATGTGAATACCTACAGTTCATGGAGACTAGTTATTGCTATGACATCTGAGAACCCTCTTTGATTATCTTTTAATGTACTGAATAAAACAGGGAGAGGGAGAGGGTAAGGTATCTCAGCCTCACAGGGTAGTGTCAGTACCAATTACACTTGATTATCAGTGTGAAAGATTATTCTATGGCAAGGCTCGAGTTTCAGCTTCTCCATAACTAAGAGCAGCCCAGGCTCTCAAACCACAGGAAAAGCCCCTGAAAAGTTCAGAAGAAAACTTCCTGTAATAACCTCACAAACCTCACTCAGGGGTATGCACAACTTCATTTCTCAGTTATTCTATGTGCGGTACCTCTTAGTGTCAGGTCTGTGTATAGCTCAACCAAATGACACCAGTTTATCTAAGCAATATTAGAACAGAAGTTTGAGAAAAATACAGAAGGAAGCCAGACACCACAAACTGCTTCAGTATCACATGCTGTTGGATCCACTGTATATTTAATTTATGTAACCCTACTTCCCACAGTAAACAGTACAGTTTAGATGGAAAAGGTATGCATGTTTATAGATTGGTCTAACCACAAGGAATATCTCATCCTCACTGAAAATTGGACATAGTGATACTGTACCACATTACGAGACACAAAAATGTGCCTAAAGCAATATATGATTCTACAAGTTTTCTTCTTTTAAAATCACCCATTTAAGTCAAAGGTGATGTGTTGATACAGCATTCAGGATTTGTGTCTTGAAAATAATCCAGGCATTTTGTAAGCCATGCAAATAACCCATTATTATACAGTCCATAGAGTTCAGAGTAACATTCCTTAAACAGGTTTATGACAAAAATTATCTACTTAATAGAATAAGTGGAATTTTGCATTTGTTCTTATTCATATATTCCTAATCAGGCATTGACAACAAAATCTACATCTAACAAGACACTGCAGTTCAACATGACATCCTACCAGCCCAGATACAAACAGACTAACCCTTAAGACAATAATATTGAGAAACAGATCGCAGTCAGTAACAATTCTAGTTAGGCTGTTCAAGGTCAACAAGCCCCAGTAAATTGGGTGATATCATCTGAATCATTCCTTCATTTACTATTCACAGAATAGTAAGTGTCGGAAGGGACCTCTGGAAATCATCTAGTTCAACCCACCCGCCAAAGCAGGTTCATCTAGAGCAGGTTGCACAGAAACGCATCCAGGTGAATTTGAAAGTCTCCAGAGGAGATTCTACAACCCTCCTGGGCAGCCCGTTCCAGTGTTCCGTCACACTCACAGTAAAGAAGCTTTTCCTTATGTTTAGCTGGAACTTCCTCCGTTCCAGTTTGTGTCTTTTGCCCCTTGTCCTATCACTAGGCACCAGTGAAAAGACACTGGTCCCATCCTCTTGACCCTGGTCTTTTAGATATTTATAAAAATTTATAAGATCCCCTCCCAGTCTTCTTTTCTCCAGACCAAACAGCCTGAGGTCTCTCCGCCTTACTTCAGAAGACAGATATTCCAGTCCCCTAATCTTTGTAGCCTGTTCCCAGTCACTCTTTAACTGTGGAGCCTGAAACGGGCACAGTACTCCAGATGTGGCCTTGCCAGTGTAGAGTAGAGGGGGTGGAGAACCTCCCTCAACCTGCTGGTCACACTCTCCTTAATGCACCTCAGGTTCATATCACTCCTGTCAGTGTAAGCAGAGAAAGAAGGGCAGGGAAAGTTGAGCTCAGTTTCATGGTGTAGATCACACATATATGTCTTCACTAAAGCAAAATCCAACATACACATACAATATGGACCTATGAAGCCAAAAGATGTACTAGAAGTCTCTGCCTGTTTCTCCTCACTATATCGTCCCCACAGCTCTAACCACTGATAAAGACAAAAAACCTCCAGTCCTGACCATATAATTACACATTTATTTTTCCTGTATATTGTGTTAGACATAGTCACAGAAGAGAGTACCTGGTGGTATCTATTTTTTAAATTATTAACACACACAAACAAAAGAAAAAAAACCAAACAAACCACAACTAATTTTAATGCACTAGGGCCCAGGTGTATCTATTTACTTTCACTTGGGTTTTTTTTCTCTTTTTTTTTCAAACTCTAGTTTTTAATATTCAGTATATTTATTCCAGCATATGAATGCACACCAGTTCTTTTTTTACTTACATTTATAACTACAATAATGAACATTAAACACACACATCATCTGCAGAGCTAAAGCGTGAAACGGGATCATATCTCCTTTTTTTCTAAGGGATTGATAATGTTGATTGGCATTCTTATTCCAAAGAGATCCAACCTCTATATGGCCAATAAATTTTATCTGAACAGAAAAAATTATCTGTGTCAGAGGATAGGAAGAATGATTTCATAATTTTGTACCACTAGTGCTTTTTCTGACCAGTGTCTTTAATATTTCCAAATAAAAACTTTTTTCTCTCTCCCTTTTTTTTTTTAGGTTTCAGGTGTTTGTAGTTTGGGGTTTTTCTGTTGTGGGTTTTTTGGGGTTTTTTTTTTGTGTGTGTGTGTGTGTGTGTTTTGTTTTTGTGGGGTTTTTGGTTGTTTTTGTTGTTTGTGGGGTTTTTTATAAAGCAATTTAAATGTATTTGGCTGTGGAAATGTAGAATTTTTACACTGAAGTGTGTAGTATGAAAGCTTGTTATCTCCACAGT
>WTSP01003753.1:19336-63593 GCA_025331215.1 Actenoides lindsayi | reverse complement strand
GAGGCGGGGCAGTGTGGGCGCCGGCCCCCCCCCCCCCCCGTGGCGGTAATGTCTCGGAGAACCCGCTTGTTACAACGCGTCTCGTTTCTCCTTCGCTGTGTGGCAGCCCCGGCTAAAGGCGGGATGAAAAGCTAGCAATTAGCCGTGTCGGCAATTGCTGACTTTTAAATGGCCGGTAAATTTGGAATGCCATTATCCAGTGGAGCGCGTTTTCTCACGGCTTAGTTCGGGGGGATCTGTGTATTCTGCGTGTTTCGAACTGATTTATCTGTTGCCGGTAGGAAGGCCGTGAATTGCTGCTTTCTTGGTGTTTCTTCCTGTTGGCTTCGTATCTCAGTGATGTGTGGTTTTTTTTTTTTTTACAAAATTGGCCCGAAACCGAACCTGTAGCACCTGTACGTAGGAGGCAGTTGGAGGTGCTGCTTTTTCGGTTTTGAGTGTCTTCCATGTGAATTTTTGAGAAATCCTCCATCTTTCATACTTCCTACATTAACATTGCTATATGTTAAGTATATTAGAGGGTGTTCGGGGAGACTGAGTTGTGGGTGATGTTCTAAACTCATGTGCTGTAAATTCTTGCTCAGAGAACAGGCACAGAGATTTTAAAGCAATGCATTTATGTCGCCTGCCTTATCTGTGAGGCCAACTATATGATCTGTAGGATAAGAATCGAGAGTGGTGGGGGTTTTATGGGATATTGCTTCTGCAGTAAGGAGTTACATCTTTGAGTTTACAATTAAAAAGAGAAAAAAAAAGTTTCACGGGAAGATTCTGTATTGTGTTTCTCTGCTTTTAAGTAAAACACTTTGTTATCGTCACTTCGTGGCATGTCCTAAAGCTCAGTGCTGATTTCTCACACTACCTTCAAATTACGTGGTGACACCTGTGATGTCACAGCAAAACCTGGCTCCTGTGGTTGTCAGCAGTACCTCAGCTTCTTGTGGGTCGGGCTTCCATCAGTATTTCCCTTGCGTGCTGTTCTTTGCTCCTCTGAACTCATATGATGAGAAGATGCAGAGTGGTGACAGTGATTTCTTCCCGTGTGCAAGTTGAAGGGTAGTACACTGCACAACTTGACGAATTTTCCTGTTTCTGTTTTGTATCTCAAAATCGTATATCAGGCATGAACTAAGCTTCACCAAGACTTGGCTTTCAAAATGCGTTAGGGATTGGCAGTTTTGCCCCTGAAATGCTGAGCTGTATGAAATTGAATTAATCTGCTTTGTAACAAAGTGATCTTAGATAAATTGATTATTCAGGAGGGGAAAAATTCAGGTGAAACGAGGCTTGTTGCACGGTATGGTTTTGGAAGTGAAGTTTGGCTAGGGCAGTGAGGTAAATATTCTTACAGCCAGGTTAAGCAGGACTGTGACTGTTAAACCCTTTGCATCCTGATGAAGGAAGGATCCTGTATAGGATCCACTACAGACAAAACTGAGGATGACTGCTTTCATAAAAAAAACCTTCTAAGGCCCTGGCAACAAATTATGAGTCTTGACTTCTGGGTTTCTAATAACTGGGCTCATCCAATTGGTGAACAGACACTGCCCTCTGAAGAAGGAAACTTTCAGGCAGAATCTTGAAGTCACTGATATCTGAATGCAGCTTTTTCATAAGAGATTTCTCCTACCAATGAAGAAGTTACTAGGCCAGACTTCCAATAAATGTTTGAAGTTTCTTGTCGGTGCGGTAAGAATCGATTTCAGTTCGAGGAGCTGTGAGCCTGAAGGCCTGCCAGCCAGCATCGTGTACTTAGTCTTAAAATGAGCACCATCTTCATCGTGTTCTTGTATAAGTAATATGTTGAAATTTGTGGCTGTGCT
Organism: Actenoides lindsayi; assembly: GCA_025331215.1. NCBI lineage: Eukaryota > Metazoa > Chordata > Aves > Coraciiformes > Alcedinidae > Actenoides > Actenoides lindsayi. Next base: position 61,770 of record WTSP01003753.1, on the reverse strand, counting down.
TTGTTGGAGGACAGTGGTGGTCCGTGTTTTACTGGAGGGCAGGGTTTACCTGTTGGTTTGTCCGCCTGCCTTGCTGGTAGCTTTAAGAAACAGAGGTAAAAACTCAGTTTGGGTGCAACTATTTTATTTTCATGATGTCTTAGGCAAATACTATTAGCTACTTCTGCTATTTGAGGTGTCACAGGTGGACTCGTTCTGTATCTGGCCTCTTCAAATTGTAAGCCATTAATGCAGAGGAAAGTTTATTGCTCATAGTAAAAAAGGTTCCTGCTTGCTTCTCCTGTAGTTGGTGAGGTCCTTGAAGCAGGTCTTTAGGGTGGAGATGCTAGAGGTAGATGTGATAACCCTAGGTATTGGTAAGGCTGGAGACTACAGAGGGAGAGTTCACAATTTTAAGGACTAATCTACGTGTGTGGTTAACTTTTTTTGGTTTTAAATGCCTGCCCTCCTTAAGCCAGTTGGGAAAAGCTGGAATTCTGCTGTTTTGTGCTACTGTGCTGCCTCCCATCTCTGAGGAGGAGGAAGCGGGTGTGTATAATGCCAATGACAGCACATCACTGTGCAGGAATTTTGGTGTTGGCAGGCTGTCCAGACACTGCAATGAAAGGTACCAAACCATTTCAGTGATGGATGTTAAATCTAGAGGTAACTTGTGCAGGATGTGTTGTAGGCGATGCTTTGTTCTCAGCTGTCTGAACCATGAACCTAGGCCACACCAGCTGCAGTAGTGTTTTTCTCTTTTGGGTGCAGATAGTCAGCATGGTAAGCACCAATGAGCTGCAACCTAGTGGTTAGTTTGAGATGAGCAGAACTGGCCAGCTAGTTTTGCTTAAATTCCTTTGTGTCGGGGAAAACCCAAATCTGTAGTGATTTGCTTGGGAAAGCAACGGGCATTGCACAGTTTGCTGGTAATTCAGGCATAGACCAACCAACCCTGTGGTGAAACACAGCCCTCAAAACTGCTGGGCACACATGTTAGCAGAATATTTCACTGCTGAAACCCCCTGAAAACTACTTTTTTCCCTGGGGCAGTCCTCTAGAGGACTGAAAGGACTGAAAGTTCATCCCTTTTGACTGACAGTGTTCAGAAGCAGTAGTAACACAGCAGGTATTGTCCACTTGCAAACAGTGCTTTTAGGTGCTTCATAGATCAGATGAAACAGCAGTAGTTGTTGAAGAAACTGAACCCAGGTGACTACTGTTGTGTGATAAATGATCTCCTGCGATCTCCCCCCCTCATCAGAAGCTTAATATTTTGGTGGTGTATAAAGTTAGGTTCTAATTAAGATGAACACATTTTCTCCAGGAGAGCATATTGTTTTGAGACCATACAGGCTTATGTTTTTAATGCCTTCTAACAGAAAAAATAGCTGTGGCAATTTAACTGTGGTTTTGTCCACAGCAGACTTGTTCCTGTGGTCTGTCATTGGTTTGAGAACAGTGAGGTTTGGTTTTTTCACTTTCATACCTGGATACTATGTATTTATCATTCTTAACTTTCAAATTCCTGCTGAAATTAGAGTATTTTCAGAATTCATCTCCTAAATAAGTCACTTAGATGGCCGTGATTTGCTGTCCTATAGCAGTAACTCCTGTCAGTTTAGCCAAAAGCCAAGTACAGTTGAGAATAGTTCTGAACAATAAATCTCAATCTTTTTGTTTTTCTTGTTGGTTTTTTTCCTTATCTTGTGACTCCAGGTGGTTGAAAGGGCCTTAGCTTCATTGTTGTACAGTTGTCACTTGGGATGATGTATTCTTGTTACTTCTCCTGTAACTGAAATTCCTTTAAGTGATTCAGGAGGGTCTGCTTGCTTCAAATGATAGCAGTTAAAAAAAAAGTTTAAGGAGCATGTGAAAGATCAAATATTAAAGAAACCATCTCAAACTCCAAGCTAACAAAGACTGAACCAGTTGGAATGTCCCGGCTTCAGGTTTTGTGTGCTAATTTCAGTAATTTAGCAAACCTGCTTTCTCCATGAAAGGCCTGTCATGGGCCAGTGGTTTTGGTCTCCTTCAATCAAAGGCCTCCCCAAAAGTTTTTTTTCTTAAATAAGTTTTCACTCTGTTTATTTTACAGGAGTACCTTGCATCTGCCAGGTGCATAAGAGTGTTTTTTCATGGCACTCCTGTGACAGTCACTTACTTGAGTTTACAACCTGCAGCCTGATTTTTACACTCTGCAGCATCACTTCAGAGTGACAATCCTGTGTATGGAAAGCCTCCTCAATGAATTGCAGACATGAAACTTTGCTGCGACTGAAGGCAAGAAGTGTTGAGGTGGCAGGGTGAGATTAAGCTGTTTAGGAACGGAAGTGTAACATTGAAATGCTGTCTCTGAACCACATTGGTAGTAGTGAAATTGTAGCATTTGAGTTTATAGCAAGTGTGTCTGTTTGTTAGACCTCAGACAGCCAGAGCATGGCAGTTGTGGTGTGGCAGATGTAGTGAGTAAGGGAACAAGGAGAGCATTTGGAGCAGGTAACACCTGCTTTTTTGGTATGAGAGACCTAAATTTTCCAACCATGTGTAGTTATTCTTATAGGACAGCTGTTTTGCTGCATGGAGGGCTTCTGTTTGAATTCAGGTATCATCTGTGTGCCGTTCTTGCCCATCGAAACTTGTCTCACTTCCCACATTTCCAGTAAACAGTTCCTGCCAAGGCACGTTGACTATCACACAGGTCTGTGTGCACTGATCCTTGCTGTGCCCTGAAGCACAGAACATGTGTTGATGCTGTACTGAGGTATCATCAGCTGGTGTAGCGTGGGCAAAAATGAAATGGTCACACTTGGGAGCCCCAGCTCTCTGCAGGCTGAGGTGGCTGCCATTGTATGTGGAGCAGGAACTCACCTGTGGTGTTACTGGTTTTTTAACCACAGGGTATGCTTTAATCCATCTTTAACCTGCTAGTAGTATTTTAATGTTAAACTTGACACAACGTAATCCTTACTGCGTTTTTACTGTTCCAGAATCTGTTACAAAAGAAGCTGATGATGACGACGACGACGATGACGATGAAGAAGATGAAGACGATGATGATGATTCTGAAGTTAAAGAAGAAAATGGTGTATTGGTTTTGAACGATGCAAACTTTGACACCTTTACTGCAGACAAGGACACTGTGCTGCTGGAGTTCTATGCACCATGGTGGGTTCACAGCCTGCAGTACCTCCTTAGGTGCAGGATGGTGCAGCTGTTGGGAGCTTCTTTGACAGCACACAGCCTAAAAGTGAGCTTGGGCTGCAATTTTAAAGATGACACAGGAGTAACTTAGCTACAGGAGAGACACTGGACTTTGCCATAGTCCAGGGTAGGAGACAGCTGTGGTGTGCAGGTACCCTTTTCCCTGTCCCCACACCATGCAACAGACAGCCCTTTCTCCACAGGTGGAGGTCATGCTGAGGGATCCCATGCCGAGGGAAGCCTTGCTTCTACCTGTGCTCTGTGCCTGTCAGGGAGCAGAAACAGCCACATTGAACCACAGAAGAGTCAGACAGTGTGGTCTCCCAGCCTGCTATTGTGTCCTTGAGCTGGCCCACTGAGAACTTGTGCATTTCCTCATCTAGATGATGGAATGGAGGAGACTTCTGTAGTAGGGGTATTGCTAGGTTTTCCTTCTCAAGTTCAAATCTCTGCCCTTGCCAGAAGGGTGTGGTGTGAGTAAGGACATAGCTCATTCACAATATGAATTTAAACAGTGCTTCATATCTCTACCTAACGCTGGTGATTCTGCTGGTTTACCAGGGTACACAGTAACACTGCTGTGCTCAGAGGAGCTATAATGGATTTACCTGCACGTAACTGAGACAAACAATTCAGGCCAGAATGTATCTTCTCTTGCATTCTTACGGGCAAAAATGATAGGGATGGTTAGTGGGGCAAAACAGGAGTAGAATGTTTTCAGTCAAGTTGCTGAGTTAGTGTTGTGGCCAGAATCTGTTTTCCTTTGTGGCTTAGTGATATATATAGACAACTTACTCATTTGTCCTTCTCTAGTCTTTGAATAGAGGGGGGAATATAATCTGACTTGAGGTGGAGTTGCATCTTAACTAGTACCACTTGTACTGTAGAGAATCCCAGACCTCCTTGGCTGTAGGTACTGTTTCTGCAGCTGTAGTTTGTCTGCATGGACACTGAACACGAAGGTTAATTCGGCCAAGCAGAATGATGTGTGGTCATCACAGACTAAACACCTTTTTTTTTCTTTCCACTGCCCCTCCTGCCATTGAGAGGCTAAGGAGTGTAGGCTATCTGCTACACATTACTATTTCTTCATTTTATTCTTAATAGTCCTGGTATCACCTTTACCTTGTCAAGCTATAGTTAGCTTTTTTCACACTGGTACCCTTTGTTGTGCTAGCTTTTGCAGCAGGAGCCTCTGCTCTTCCTGAAGAGCTCTGGTGTGCCCAGAGAGCAAGTGATGTGATACCATGGTGGGTGTGAGATTTCATTAGGCCAAATTAACTACTGGGTCATTTTTTCTCTTTATTCAATTTCAGCTTCTGGCTAGAGAAGATGAACCTGAATTAGGGAGAAGCTGACGTCCAACTGAGACTATATTTAGGGGGGCAGGAAGGAAGGAGAAGCACAGGACAAGGTTTTTGATTTTAGTGCAAAAGAAATAAATTTTTTTACGATGGCTTTAGAAAACATGGGAATGTGTTGCCTCTTGAATGAAGGCGGGGAAAAACCAGGGAAAACCTAGAAGAGGTTGGGATTTGAACAAACTGCCCATTAGCTACAGGTACCCTCTGTATCTCTCCATTCGACAACATAGCAATACAAACATTCTTATGCTGAGGTTGTGAATATCTGTCAGAAGGCATCCTGGAAATGCAGAGTAGCAAAATACTCCTGTGGGTCTCTTGTGCATTTGTTTATCTACTTGTCTTCCTCTGGCAGGTGTGGGCATTGCAAGCAGTTTGCTCCTGAATATGAAAAGATAGCCAAAACTCTGAAGGAAAATGACCCTCCCATTCCAGTTGCCAAAGTAGATGCTACTGCAGCTACTTCACTAGCAAGTCGTTTTGATGTCAGTGGCTACCCAACCATCAAAATCCTGAAAAAAGGCCAACCTGTTGACTATGATGGGTCTCGGACAGAAGAGGGTGAGCACCAGTCCTTTACAATTCTCTGTAACAAAGAAAGGGGATGCATTTATTCTCAAGTTACTTAAGCAGAAGAATATTGTGAAGGCTGAAATTTTCCCTGTCTTCTCAACTGACTGCATCCTAAAGAAGAATTCTGCAGGTAGTGGGGTAGTGCTGTTACTGATGGAAGGCTGCTAGAAATATGACTTGACTAGCAGAGGAGGTAGTTTCATGCTTGCTGAAGGATCAGCTAATAAGAAACATCTGGTCTGTATATTGACTGCATATAAAGCCACTTGTTTCTTTCTTAGTGAATGTGCCCAACTTCAGAAGGGGAGAAAACTACCTATTCGGTCTGGTTTGAGATTAAATTAATGTGCTGTGGTGCTGCAAAGTACATATCCATGCTCTTCCAAAATAAGATGCTCTGTGGGCTGAAGAGACTTTCTTAAGCAATTAAAAGCCTGACTTGGCAATACCAACAATGAAGTAAAGCATAAAGGAGCTTAATTGAGAAAGTGTTCTCATGTAAGCTTGACAGTGTTTGGTCCAAGACCGTGCTCGCCGCTCCGATTCTGGATTCTTGATGCAAACTCTTGCATTTGCTATGCTGCTGGTCTGATGATGCAGCTTGCTAACTGAGCTATTGAACTGTATTTCAGCAATTGTGGCCAAAGTCAAGGAAGTTTCTGACCCCAGTTGGACCCCTCCACCGGAAGCGACCCTGGTGTTGACACAGGATAATTTTGACGACGTTGTGAATGGTGCTGACATAATCCTGGTGGAGTTCTATGCTCCATGGTAAGTAAGCAAGGAGGCAGTCACCTGTACTTTCCTAGCACAGCTGGCCTGAACATGTATCTTCTAAAGAGCCTTGCCTTATGTAGGTGTGTGTAGGTCTGGTGTGTATTAGTGCTAATCAAGACATAGGATCACATCACAAATCACTTAAACAGCAGACTGGCTCTGACTCAGCAAGGGGTGGCCTCCAAAACTGCACTGAATGAAAATTCTTCATGTTTACTAATTTGGGAACATGTTGAGAGATACTGAAAACCAAAGGTAGTTGGTCCTTAATTTAAAAAAAAAAGGCATCTAAAAATTAAGCTACATATAGTAAGGTGGGACCAGACATAGAGTCTAGTCTCAGGTTGGAAAGACAAGTCTTTCTGGACTGAAGTGTCCTCTATAGATTAAATAGCTCTATTTCTACGTTGTCCATTCAGCAAGATTTAACTCCTTCACTTCAGAGCTAGAAAGTACCTAGCGGGGTTCATGACTGGCAAAAACTTCTCTCTACTCTCCTTCCCTAGGTGTGGACACTGCAAAAGGCTTGCTCCAGAATATGAGAAGGCTGCCCAGGAGCTCAGCAAACGTACACCTCCTATTCCCCTGGCTAAAGTCGATGCCACTGCAGAAACTGAGCTGGCAAAGAAGTTTGATGTTACTGGCTACCCAACTCTGAAAATATTCCGCAAGGGCAAACCTTACGACTACAGTGGTCCACGGGAGAAATATGGTATTGCAGCTTCTTTTGAGGGCTCACCATAAATGTTTTAATGTATCTATAGGACTGGCTGAGTTGTTAACATCATAGCAATGGTAGTTGGGGGAACGTGAAAAGCTGTGCTGTGATACAAAGGCCAGCTGTATAGATTTGTCCCTAATATTTATAACATCTTATGGTGGTAATACAAGCTCCTTTCTACACATGGTGAAGCATGGGCAGTATGAAAAAATGGGTAGCCTTTAATTGCATTGCAACATACTGTAAGGGCTGGCAAAATGTTCAGTATTGGGTTTTAAGAAGAAGAAAGACTTAAGACTATCCAAATAGAACTTTCTCTATAGCAGGATGTGGAGACAGTGGAGGGTCTAGAATTTCAGAAAGGAGGATCACCTGAAAGATCAGCTGATATCCATGGAACTTTTGCTTGGTCACCTCTTCTGAAACCAACCTGAAAGAAAATATCCAGAACTACAGCTTTAAAAACTTCAACTGAGTTTTTGCTTCTTTGGTCTTTTAGTTATTGTGGGAAGGCTTCACAGGAAGAAAGGTATCCACAGGAAATGTATTAAACAGTATTGTAGAGGAAATGCCTAAATCTTTCAGCTTAAGTATTCTAAGCAACTTTTGTGTGTGGGGGGGGTGTGTTTATCTCACAGGTATCATCGACTACATGATCGAGCAGGCTGGTCCTCCCTCCAAACAGATTCAGGCTAACAAGCAGGTACAAGAATTTCTGAGGGACGGGGATGATGTCATCATCATTGGTGTCTTTAGTGGAGAAAATGACAAAGCCTATCAGCTCTATCAGGAAGCAGGTAAAGAATGTTTTAAAATACTAATGAAATGTGTGTTTCATTGAGGTTATGCCCAGGACTTTGGGCATGGAGACATCCTTTATTTCTGCTCTAAATTTAGCAAGGGAGATTCAAGAGGAGTAACAGGAAGGGATTGGAGGGTGATTTTTCTACTTGTACTCAAGAAAGCTCACACCATATTTTGAGGCTATAACTAAAGCATCAGCCAGTAGCAGCAGATGCTTCCTCTTTGTATTGTGTCCCTAAAAATATGTGAGAGAGGGGGGGAAATTCCTAGCCAAGATAAAAATTGCAAGTTCTTGGCTTAAAGCCTTGCTAGCTTTGCCAGCTGCTGTTGCTTGTTTTGTATTGATGGTTCCAGAGGCTGGGCTCTGCCAAATTTGTTTGGGCTGGGAGGGCCTGGCCACCTCTATATCAGTTTAGCTAGACCATTCCTGGCAGTGTTTAGTCTTAAAAATCCTTTGATGTGACACATTGATGGTCCTGTCAATGATGCTTGCTACCACACAGAAGAAGCTAAGCACTTGGAAGTGCTCAGTCCCTTTATTAAATCCCAGTATCTCACATGACTGAACCATTTGCAGCCCCTTTTGGTTTCTGCCAGAGCCTTGAGAGCGGTGTGGGCAGTTCCCCCCCTGGCTATGCCTGCTTTTGGGGCTCCCTTCATTTATAGTTTGCTTAGGAGCTGATTTGGTTGCTTCAGGGTGGCAAGATGCAAAACTGTTTCCCAGGCTGCCCCAAAGTGAATAGATTGACTAGGTGACCTTGTGAGTTCCTTTCCAGCTCTGCTTTCTGCCATCTGGGGAGAAGCCCAGAGGTAGGAGGCTGATAAACAAATAGCTGTTTCATTGTGTATGTTTTGGAAGCTGTTCCAAGGTCTTTGGATAAGTAGAATAACTCACCAAGTAGGATGGGTTGTTAAACAGGATTCCCGTAGTGCTACTTCAGGTGTATGTGTATGCTTCTCAACCCTGGATGAGACTTCAGGTTGTTTGATGTCCTACTGAGAATGGGAAGAGGGTTTCTTTGCAGCACAGTCTCACGATTTCAGTTGTAGGCTGTCAGTTCACTTGGTGACCTTTCCTTCTCCCTGACCTTAATTTTTCAGCTAACAGTTTAAGAGAAGATTACAAATTCTACCACACTTTCAGCAATGAGGTTGCAAAACTACTGAAAGCATCTCCAGGAAAACTGGTTCTCATGCAGCCAGAAAAATTTCAATCGAAGTATGAGGCCAAGATGCGTGTTTTGGATCTCCAAGTGAGTAGCTTGTCCAAAGCTAGCAAGTTTTTGTGCAGATTGAAGGCTCCCTTTCTTTGTATATACGAGCAGTTGTCATCTTCCTGTGGAAAGTACTACCCTAGATGTTTGAGGCAACTTGTTTGTCCCTTGAAATTGCATTGCATTTTTTTTGAGAAAGCTTTATGAAATGAAGCCAGAGGTTATGTACTCAAACAATAATTTACTGTTACAATGTTCAGTTTAAGGATAGAGCACTAAATTCTCTTCAGTGCTCAAGGATTTGAAGACTAGGGTGAGAGCGTTGTTTGACATGCCCCTCTTTCTCATTCCTGCACGCGTTGTCAGGAGCGTGTAACAGAAATAGCAGTTCATTTGTCTGAACTTCTTTCCACATGTTGTGAAGCAGGACTCTACGGAGGGATCGGCGATCAAAGAGCACGTGCTAAAATACGCTCTGCCTCTGGTCGGCCATCGCAAGCCTGCCAACGATGCCAAGAGATACTCCAAGCGTCCCCTAGTGGTGGTCTATTACTCTGTAGACTTCGGTTTCGATTATCGTGTCGGTGAGTTAGCTGAGGTTACCATTGCTGCACTCGGGGTGAAAGCAAGCAGTAGGTCACTAGAATTTACTGATCGTCTTAAGTTCTGGTGGTTTTTTTTTTTCAGCTACGCAGTACTGGAGAGGTAAAGTCCTGGAAGTGGCCAAAGACTTCCCTGAATATGTGTTTGCCGTATCCGATGAGGAAGATTATTCTTCTGAAATAAAAGATCTGGGCCTGCTTGAGAGCGGAGAGGATGTCAACGCTGCCATTCTGGACGAAGGCGGCAAGAAATACGCCATGGAGCCAGAAGAGTTTGACTCTGATGTACTCAGGCAGTTTGTACGGGCGTTCAAAAAAGGTACAGGTTCTAAAGTAGGGTTCTCCAAGCTATTTGTCGTTGGGGGTTTTTAACTTTTGTTTTCCAAGCATTTTTATCTTGGGTTTTATCTATCTTGGTTCGTTGCCTTTGTTGGCACTACGCTGTGGCATCTAGCTGTAGTCTAACACCGAGCGTGTTTGGCAAGGCTAAAACATTATGGCAGCTCAGAAGTGTGAGCTGATCATTCATATTTAGGCCTAGTGTAATAGATCACCATCTACTACGTTGTGAACGGACAGCCATAAAAAGAGAGAATGGTTCTAGGGAATTGTGAAACAAATTGTTGCCCATGTTTCACCCAGGGGTAAGCTCGTTTACTGGTGCAATGCTTGTCCCTGGCTGGAGGATGTACTCCCACCCTTCCTCCTTGAGGGAGGGCGTAAGGATTGCTCCTACCGTGTTCTAACAATGGTGTGTGTTCTGCTTCCTTCTAGGAAAACTGAAGCCTATCGTGAAGTCCCAGCCGGTGCCAAAAAATAACAAAGGGCCCGTGAAGGTGGTAGTGGGTAAAACTTTTGATACCATAGTAATGGATCCAAAGAATGATGTTCTCATAGAGTTCTATGCCCCATGGTGTGGACACTGCAAGAAATTAGAACCGGTGTATACCGAGCTAGGCAAAAAATACAAGAATGAGAAAAATCTAGTCATAGCCAAGATGGATGCTACTGCCAATGATGTGACAAGTGACCACTACAAAGTGGAGGGATTCCCCACTATCTACTTTGCTCCGAGGGACAAGAAGAACAACCCTATTAAATTTGAAGGCGGGGACAGAGATTTAGAGCATTTGAGCAAATTCATAGAGGAGCATGCAACAAAACTCTCCAGAACAAAAGAAGAGCTTTAGATAGGATGAGGGTGGTGAAGAAATTCTTTGTACGTTGTAGCTAAAAACAAGTTGCTGACAAAACTTGTGTAAGAGAAGAATTAGGCAGTTTGAGCAAGGAGATTATTGAGCAGTAAAGCAATTGCAGTATCTTTTTTAATATGGCAGAAGAGTTTTTTTTTCTGGACACTGAACTTCTCTGATATGAATGTCTTACAATAGCTACGGTTTTGATCTTTGGAAAAAAAATACAGCCTTTATTTTTTGTGACTATCTTGAGCTTGATTATTTGACTCCAGTGCAACTGTTTGAAGTTAAAAGGTATTATCAAAAGGAGAACCAGCTCCCTCTGCCAAACAGTTCTGTCGTATACGTTGGTATGATGATGGAGGGGAGTGGTGTTTTGAGCCAGTCCTCCTTCTGTATATCTATTCACATGGCTATATCAGACTATTCATTGCTGAGGGGAAGAATGGGAGTTCTCTGAAGTGTGGACAAATTATTCAGTCCTGTTGAGATTAGATGCAGTGACTTGCTAACTAAATGTGCTCTGGACCTGCCTAGTTTTGTTTTGTGCCCCTCTGTAGAGAGGGTGATGATGAAATAGCAGGTTTTTCCAATTTACTTCTCTTTACATACATATTGACTCCTTTACACCTTAGTCTTCCCAAGATTATTTTGGAGTAATTGAAGTCTGGCAGAAAGAGCATCTAATAAGTGACAATGCTAGGATTCTGGTATTGGATCTGTGTTACCATCTCTGCTCTTTTTGCAGAGAGGAAAGTTTGGTAGTGATTCTTCTTTGGGGAGGCAGACTGAGACCTTTTGATAGACTTTACTGACTTTATTCCTGTGGCAGTTACTGCAGATACAAAGGATGATTGCATCTACTCTGTGCTCCACTTGGCAGTATGTGCATTGGAAAGTGGATTTTGATCTTGAGTGTCTCAGTTTAGATATGTCAGTAAATTCATGGGCCACGTTGGGGTGGCAGGTTTATATAGTCCAGCAGTACTCTGCCTCTTCTGAGTTGTGATGCTGCTGCAGTGTGTGTGACTTCAGGGTCACCGAGGCAGTTTTGATACCTATTTCATTTTATGGGTAATGTTTCTCTCCTCTCTTCTGTCTTGCAAAAGGTCAATATCCTCCATCTTCCTTCAATAGTCCCTTGTTGCATTAGTTCTCCACTTTTTGAAGGATGTGCAAGTCTAAAACCACCTCGCCCCCACCCCCCAGAAATAAAAAAGTATTTGAGTGATGCAGTCTTTTGTATAGCAAGGGTAAACCCATGTCCAGGAGGTGGCTGTTAAGATGTAGTCCAAGGACCCAAAAGGGCCTACAAGAGGGTAACACAATCCTTATCCTTTCCTGCTGCATTTTGCATCCCTGTTGAAGGAATGTGCCTCCCTACTGCCTTAATTCTCACTGACTAACAACACCATAGTGAAGCATGATTACCTAATTGTCCTTGCAGAGGTGTGTGAGACTGCATTAACAGTTTAGCTGAGGCTACTGAGCAGAACTCCCCAGCAGATTATGAATGGAGGGGACAGTATCAAATCTCCACAGAGTGCTGGGCTGTGCTTGAATGTTATTCAGCTCCTGTTGTTGATCAGCAAAAGCTGGGAAGTGCTAAGCAACTATTCATGATCAGGTCTCAATTGCTCCTTTGTGTTAAACCCGTGTCATAATTCACTTCGGGTCCTGGCATTGTCAGGCTTCTCTTTTCATAGCAGAGGACTTTTTCTCCACTGTCCTTAAACATACAGATAGCTGTTAAGTTTAGGCAATATCTCACAAGACTCTTACCAAGCGCATTTGCTTCCCATTGTTTGCCTTTTTTGTTTGGAGCTTTTCTGTAGAGCCTTCAAAAGCCATTATCTGTGATAAATATCTGTGATAAATGTCTGTGTGCAGGCAACAGGGCTGAGATCAGACTTAGCTGAACACTAACTTAGATTAGAGGTGACTTTTTGTCAGCTCTGGGAAGTACACATGAGCTGAGTAGCAACTCCTGTCCTGTCTACCAGTTGAGATCAACTCAGTTCTTCAAAGTAGGCACAGACTTTTAAAATCAGTTCTTAAAACATAGTTCAAGCTCTATTCCTCTGCAAATATGTCACTTAATACCACAGGGAACTAAACTGCTCCTGCTTAGTAGTTATTTTCAGACTTGTAGGGATTTATTCCAAAACAGATGTTGTGTAACCAACAGGAGGATATGGATAAATAGGGAACACACAGAAGGGAGGGTGAAAAGTCCCTGATTGGTGGTGGGGACTACAGTCAAGGCTGAAGCTCCAGTCTTCTTGGGACAGTAAGTGTTGAGTATAAGAATCTCTCTCTCCTTGCAAGTGCTAAAACTTAGTAACACTGCAACTGTGAGTGCTGCACTGCTTCTGTAGACTTCCTCCTCTTAGCAGGAGCTGGCACCACTCTGGGTGAAACACAACCTCTCCAGACTGCTGGGAGCCCCTGTGGCAATAAGAGGCAAGGACAGGGGAGTGTCCAAGGTGTGCTTGTAAGGTGCTTCTGCTGTCTTGTTCTTCCTTCCCTTTGCAGGTGGAGGCAGCGTGGTATACAATTAATTCAGGGCTGTGCTCAAGGACCTGATTCTTTTTTTTTTTTTTCCTGGAGCAGTAGTGCTTAAGTCAGAGCTGAATAAGGAAGATGAATACACTGGTTGTAATATTGCTAACTTAGTTTCTTGACAACTGTGAGCTGCAAGGGCAGGCAGCGTTAGCCCAAGTAGGTTATGGGTTTAGGTTATGAGCAGCAGAGGGAGTATAAGGATTTGATCTGTCTTTACACTAGTATCATCTGGCCACATTTCCTGGCTGTCCTTGGCTGTGCCACACACCTTGCCATCTGTGCTTCATAATTGATGTATTTATCTTAATCACTTCCCAGCAAGATAAAGATACTGTTGCCTCTCAACTTTGGGCAAAGTCATCCTGGAAAGCAAACCTCTTTCCTTAGCTCCAGTATCCTATCCCCTGCTGTGTGCACGATCAACATCACGTTGTCTTTCTGGGATGGGATGGCTGCATCATTAGCTCTGTTACTTACCCACAGAGAGAGAAAGCTTTCTACCTGACAAGTGGGATTGCTGTGATTGCCTTTTCAGAGGAATAAGATATACCATCTTTTGGAATTTGTTGAATGTATTCTGCCTGTCTGCTTTTCCCTTCCTGGTGTGTTAGGATGTTTTCATAAGAATCCCAAACTCTGTTAAAGTAACACTTAAGTGCTGACCATTAGCCTTGGTCTTACCTTCTCACAGAAGGAAAAAAAAAATGCATGTGGTGCAGAAGAGTGGGGGAGCACCTTTCACTTGCTCTTACCCACAGCTGCAGGAGCATATGGCATCATTTCTGATTCCAGTTCCAATGCACTTGGAAGAAAGCCTGTAGTTTATGCTGCAGCATAAGACCAATTTGTAGAGTAGTAAAAGTTCCTGGGTAGGCTCCAAGGAGCCTGGCCTGGTGTAAATATCTCCTACACATGCATCTAGAAAATAAAAAAAACCCTGTACATTTTAGTACATCTTTTAAGTAGTCAGACTTAAAACTTTTTCAGGGCCCCTTCCTTTCTCTGAAGGATCAAGGATTGAGGTAGGCAGCAACACTAGCAGAGCCAGAACTTGAGGAGTCAGTTTGTCTGTACTGTGTCTGTGGGACTTGGAAGGGGACAGTAAATACTGGCCTGGGATCTTGATAGTGCATTCAATGCTAGCTTTTTTCATACTGGAAGAGGTTGTTAGCAGTAGAGGGACATACCTCTTTGCAATTGAGATTATTACTTGGTTTCTACTTTAAACAATTTTATACTTCAAAACTGTTATTTGTGGTGGTACCTGGGTATAGTCCAAGGTTTGGTTGGTAGTGAGCAAACAAGGCACTGCAGAGCTGGAGTTTACCTGTCCTCTCGTACATAAGGCTATGTGTTGAGCAAATGAGCTTGGGGAGAGTAGAATATGAATGAGAATATACTAATACAGGCTCAAGGCTTTTCAGAAAGTAGCATTAAATGTAGGGGGTCAGACTTGGGTCCTTTCTCTTCTGGTAGGCAAAAGAAGCTGCTGCAAACTCTTTGTGCTCCAAAAAGGCTTTTTGCTCACAACCTGCATTGGTAACAGACAAGGATAAGAAGAATGAGCATTGCAGTCCATATGCTTAGCCCTTGATGTATGGTAAGGTCTACAGCAAGCCCTCTGCAAACAAGTATGTAATCCACTTAGTGAAACTGATGCAGAGCCTTGTATTTGTTAAGCAATTTGGCTCTGGTTTGCTGTGCTTAAGTTGCAAAACTCCCCCTCCTGCACTGAAAAAGGGATCTGTGAGCAACTCTATCTGAAGATACTGAAATGCCAGAGCACCTTGCCTCAGTTGCCAGGCATTTCTGGACTTCAGCTAGTGGTGCTGTACAGCTTGAAGAGTGGAGGTGTTGCAGGAATTGCTGTACATCACTGTGGTGCATTCGTCAGGGGAAGGCTCCCAGTTACCAGCTACAAAGGCCTCCTTTTCCTGACGGGATGTCGCTAGACCCACGGTACATTGGATGAAGCCACACAGCAGCCATGGACAGGAGAAAATCCTTCTTGTGTGACCTGTCTCAACATCTGTGCCCAGAATCCCACAGAGCTCACAAGTCTGCTTGTTTTTCTTTCCAACTTCTTTGGAGGTTGCTCTGCCCTGAAACCAATTCCTTTAGACAGCTGTGCATGCTTTCAGAAACCAGAGACTGGTATCATGTTCATGTGCTGGAGTTTGTACCATGAACAGCTGATTTTATGTGAAGCCACTGTGCAGTTATCTGACCCTTTCCAGCATTGCTTTCTGCATCATTCCTGAATGCTTGGACAAACTCCGCAGCCGCCAATGTATGAAATCTAAATATCATGTCTGTGCAGAGGCTGAGTGAGAGAGCTTGAGTCTGGAAGGACTTGCATCTGGAAGGACATGGTTATTCTGTGTTTAATTTCCAAATACAGAAAGGAAGAGATCTGCTCTGTGCCTTGCCATGAATCCTTACATTAGAAAGATGGGACACTTCAGTTTCAGAAATGCTGTTTTGTTAATGAATGGGATTTGAACAAAGGTAAAGGAGATAAAGCTATATTTAATCATGCAAAGACGACCCTTATCAGCAGCACTAACCAAATCCTCTGATGGATTTCCATATGCTAGGGTTGTTTCTTCATAACGAAAGCTGATGCTTGTAAGTCTGCTCTTGATTAATGCCCTCCTACTGAATTTCAGGAAGGCTGCTGTAACTTAAACACAAGTGTGTTTTGCCTTGCAATAGTGGAAGAGTTGTTACATTGCTGCTCAGAATGATAGAAGCAGAGTAAAAGAAAGCACAGTAGAAGGTAGGCTCAGGAAAAAAAGCACAACTCAAACTTCTATAGAATCAGAGAAGTCAAGGCTAGACAGGAGCATTTACTCACCTATTCTGATGGCTTTACATATCAGGCCACAAGTTTTCAGCTGTTTCCTTTCCATGTTCAGCTTAATATCTTGTATTTAACAGATGCATCTGGTCCAAAAGTAAGTATGCACCACAAGCAAATCGTACCTCTGAGCGCCGCTGCTTCCCTAGGATTAATTTCTGAACCCCAGAATGCATTCAGGAAATGGAACGTGTCTCTAAAGTGGTACTGCTTTCAGTAGAAGGCAGTTTTGCATTCTCTTGCCATGTGAAGCATTTCACATGTGGCTTTTGCTAATGCCTTTGGACAGTAGATTTTAGTCATGCATTTCGGGGAGGGTTTGGCTCTTCTGTTGTGCTTCAAGTTGGTTTTGGTCTTTCATAGTCTCACGATCTAACAATTAAAGGATAGCCAGTGAAACTCCCCTAGCTTCATTTAGCCATAGTTCTTCCCAACCTGCAGGTGGTCACAGAGGCCCTAGTGCCAGGTGGGTTGAGCTTTGTTCCAGGTCTGTTCTGAGAGTCTGAAGGAGCAGCAGTAGAGCACACCACTACAGCAGATGTAAAGTGAGAGAGGTGTTTCTTGGTGTAGTAACCAGTCTATTGAAACGTAAGTGGCCTTACTAACATGTCTGCCTTACTTTTCTGAGAGATCACCCTTTATGTTCAATGTGGACAAACCAGATGATCTTTAATTAGAGTCACATTTTAAATAAAAAAAAAAAGGTCACAGTGGGCTTTGGTTTTCATTCTTTTGCTGCTGTCATTCACCACAAGTATTAATGAGATCCTTGAAGCACACCACTTTCTATACCAGCACAGCAGTGGGTATAAGTGTGGCACTTCTTTGTACTGAAAGCTGTCTGAAAGAATGGGTAAGGATCAAAAAATCTTTCTTCAATCAGTGATGTGACAAGAGCTTCAAGGGTAAGAGCCTTTCAGTGTTTGGTTGTGGGGTTTTTTCCCCCCCTAACATTGCAGCCTTCGTCAGATGTGCAGAGGCTGATTCTATGGACTGTGGATATAGAAGGAACAAGTCATCTTGGCTGTGAAACATTGCACTTCAATGGAAATCATATTGCTTGTAAAGGAAGGAAATTAGGACATGCTCCATGTAAGTAATGATAAATAATAGGCAGTACCAGGCTCTACAGCTACTCCCCTGTATCTGCCACTAGCAAAAACAGATCAAAAACCACGAGTGCAAGTATATCTGGGAAAACACTTATTCTGAGAAAGGTGTCAGCTCAGATACTCAGTAGAACAGTATGAAGATGTTCTAGGGGGCAGTGTAGATCTTGCATTACTCTTTGGGGGCGGGGAGGCAACAAACTGGTTTGGTTTGAAACCTTTGCTTTTCCAGCTATCACTAGCTGAAATCAGTAACCAATTCAGACCATACATTTTTAATTGTGATAAAAGAAGGAAGGAGCATTGCCTGACCCAAGAGGTAGGTGCTCCTCTAATAAGCAAAGAGAAGAACTGACTTTAAATAGAGTCCATCAAATGCATTCAAAAGCATACTGCTGGTCTTATTTACCACCAGCAAGAAGTGGTTATGGTGTGGTTCTCTGCTGCCCATGGCATTTCCTTTCTC
Organism: Actenoides lindsayi; assembly: GCA_025331215.1. NCBI lineage: Eukaryota > Metazoa > Chordata > Aves > Coraciiformes > Alcedinidae > Actenoides > Actenoides lindsayi. The sequence continues at coordinate 44,336 of WTSP01003753.1, read as the reverse complement.
CTAGGTCAAATTTTCTTTCTTTTATTAAATAGAATCCCACATTAACCTTTCAGAATAAGAAAGATACATCCAGCATTATGGTGGTAACAAAGTGCTGTTCATCCCAAGTCAGGATTTACTAAACCCAGTAAAAGATTCAGTACCTAAAAACTGACTGGTCCCTGCAGTGGGATGCAAAATGTGAAGAGTGTTATCTGGGATGCACCCACAGGGGAAAAATCCTCATGGGTGGAGAGAATTAAGCACCTCACAACAGACAAGATTGAAAATAAGCATGCTGATGAGTAAGGAGCAATCAAGCTCCAGCCAAGCTGAAATGAGGCTTATGTAGATTTCCTGAGGTCATGAGAATGTTCTTGCAGTCAGTTGTGATCCTTGTCATAAAAATTACCCTGGAAAGCAGGTGCCTGACATGTTCCATTGGAGAATTTCTCTTTAAGCAGGCCGTGTGACCTGCCACTTTTTTATAATGGTGGTTATAGCACCTGCCTAAGGTCAAAGACACCTTCACCTTCCAAAAACTGCTCAGATGTGTATCTCTTGAGATGATGCTCTAGCTCTGCCTGTCAGAGACAGATAAACTGTCCCTTCTGCGGCATCTTCTTAGAGAATTGAAATGTGTTGAAGGAAAACAAAACTTCACTGCATAGCTGATGGAGAGGACTGGCTTACTGATCACATTCATAGGGCTGACAGGTCCTTGACACCTGGTGCTTAGGTCTGACCTTCATTACAGTGGAACAAGGCAGCCCAAGAGAGCGTTGGACAGAGGTAATGACTCAGCTGCTTGACCCAGTGCACAGGGCTGCTGCTCCCAGCTCGCCCAGTTGGTATGGCTGTGGAGGAAGCTGGAGAGTGCACTTCCTCCTCACCACTGGGGGCACAGCAAAGTAGGTGGGAGAAAAGGTGGTTTGAGAATTGCCTCTCCACGTTGCTTGCTTTTTCAGACTTCTGAACATAAAGTCCTTTAAAGGAAAGAGTTGGTCTGAGGCAAGGAAGGAAAGGAGAAAAAAAATGGATGGAAGAGAAGAAAGTATGGGTAAGAAGGGAAACGAGATTAAAAAACCAAAAAGGTAGGAAAACCAAAGATAATAGCAGTGTTGTAATGCAATACTTAATCGTCTCTCTCTTACTTAAAAAGACAAGATTCTTTTTTTAATGCAAAAAAATAAATGTCATTTTCTGTTTTGTTTTGGTTTTGTTGGGTTTTTTTTCCCCCTCTGTAACCCTGCATTAATTACTTATCTGCATTAAAACATCAGTTTACTGCATAGGAATTTTGAATCCTCTTGGCACATCTTTTCTTCTTTTATGCCAAAACTATTGATGCCTTTAACTTCCAGCCCCATCACCCCTGGTGATCTGAGATCCACCAACAGGCTAAATGTACCTCTATAAGTGCTCTAATGTGCTCTGAAATTCTCTTTATCTGACGTGGTATACCTTCAAAAAAGGGAGGTTCTTTTACTGCTTCACCAGAAGACGTAGCAATAATTTGAATTGTGCTAAGTAGTATATGAATGTACACATTTATCAATACAAATGTAAAGTAGTAAGAGTTAGTTTTAAAAAACTACTTCAGGTATTTCCATTTTCTTCAGAAATCCTTTGTTGTTTTCTTCTTTTTTTTTTTTTCTTGAGGAAGAACAGCCAGGGGTCTCCCTATTATTTCAAAATTAAAAGAAAAATAATCTTACAGCTCTCCATCTCTGTGCTGTCCCGCCTTCCTTCATAGCACCTTTAGCTTAAAATTGCCCTGAGTTCCTCAGGCTTTGGCCCTTGCCAGGTGCCCATGTTCCCCAAGCCCAGATTTTGGATCATCCCTCAGTTGTCCTTTCCCACAAAATCGCCCAGTTTCTTCTAACACACACACAAACCTGTTACGCTCTTCAGTTTCCCCTGACGCTCTAAACCCCTGCCTCATGAACTCCCTTGCCTGCAGCAGAGCCAGCTTTGGCAGTGGCACTAGGCCGGCCTTTTGCTGCTTTCACGTTTCCCCCCTGGGAAAAGGGGTGCAAAGGCCATCAGTGTCCCCAGCTAAAGGCCAGGCAAGTAAGAAGCATGGGTGGGTGAGCAGGTCTTCACCCTCTCTGTCACACCGCTCCCTGGGCAGAAAGGTGTGATGCTGGGCCCTGTGCGTTGCACCGGGCTATCTCAACGCGCTTCGGAGCTGGAAGGTGCAGTTACACTTCAGGTAGCAAATTCTGTCTGGGAGGGTTCGGTTTTTTCAGTCTTGCGGTTGGTTTCCCTGCCACTACATCTAACGGAGAGCCTAGGTAGCGGCGGGAGGAAAAGGCTGTGGGGCCCCGCCTGAGCTGCAAAAGACTAGTCAAGTGCAGTAGTGGGAAGGGGGGAAAGAGAGAACGAGGAGATCAATCTGTAACTGACTGTGAACAATCAATTGAGATAACCCACTACCTTCGGACCAGCCGAAGCTACCCTGCCTCCCCAGAAGTATTTAGACCTCCCAGATTCCTAAATGTCTACGTTATGGCGAATGAAAGAAAGACGTCCATCTTTTTCTCCTGGAAACGCGTACAAATATCTAATCCCGCCAGTGCCATGAAAGCCACGATGACAAAAAAATACCTTGAAGAACCACAGCAAAATACCACTTCCCTAAGCCGGGCGGCCCCGATGCATTCTGGGAAGGCGGGATGCAAATGAGGTAGATCCGCTCCGCCCCCTTCTCCCCAGGAGGCGGGGCCCTGGTAACGGGCAGTCTCTGGTCCTCCCGCCAGCTTCTGTTCGTGGCTTTGATAGACAGCATTGCAAAAACAATTCCATTTCTACCAGCTCAGTGGAAAGAGACATCCGACTGGAAGGAAGCTGCTCCTGGGCAGCGTGATGGAGCGAAACTCCACCGTTTTAAAAGAAAATATATCAAAAAAAGGCCGGTGTCCATGCGTCAGTTACGGGAAGAGCTCCCTTCAGCACGGCCCAACACCAAGTGTTTGTATCAGCTCACCGAGAAACTTGATGAGCACTAGAGGTAACCCGAGGTGAACAGCAGGAGCACATGGTCAGGACAAGTTGCGTGTGGGACCACCTCCACCTGCTAGGAGCAAGCTGTTATATCCGCCTGGCCGCAGAAAGGATCTTCCTGTCTGAGAGACCCTTTTGCATGTTTAGCAGCTTCTTCTGCACGTAGGAAACACAGATTTCAATAAGGACTGATTCATGGAATTGATTTTCCTCTGGGCTGCTCTCCTTTCTCAAGAGGGCTGCTTTTGCCGTGGGAATACAGCCCATGTCTCCTGCCTAGGGGAGCCCTGGGCCAGACACAGATGCATTCTCTCCTTCTATAACACATGGAAGCAACTGGTAGTTAATCTCTCCAATTGCTACCTTTTCCTTCCCCAAAGGCTTGTGATTATTGAAGGTCTGGTGTAATTCTGCATTAGAAGTGTTTCCGTAATCGACTTCACCACATGCTTCCCAGCTCAGCCTCTCTGCAAACTCTTGAAAGTTTCCTTGGTGCCAGCACACATTCTGGTGAAAATCTGTCCTGTAAAGGATGGGCAGGAGAACATAGGGTTTTACCCCTGTGGTCCTACTCTGGGGAGCGTATAATAAGAGGTAACATGCCATGCCTAAGCTCTATGTGGCTTCAGGGCTCGCTGCAGAAAAGACACAGTTATTTGGTTAAGTTTCCAATACATATGCAGGAGGAGACTACATATCTCTCACCCATTGCTATGTTTTCATAATATCTCCTCCTCGTCCCTTCCCAGAGCCACGGCAATAGGTGCTGTTCTCCTTCTGTGGCCTTCCAAACTGCCATTGCAACTGCTATTGCACCGCTTACTGAGTGGAGCTCCAGTGTGAGTATGAAAGTCTGAGGAAATAGATTGTTAAAAAAGCTAGTAGCTCTCTTTGATCTGGAGTGACCCATGATTATAGACAGAAAAACTGACCGTAACAGGAAAGGAAACTCATCACTCTGTTAAACAAAGACAGCTTTCAGAAGGGGTCTGTGTTACGTTAAGAAATGGGCAAGAGGAACTCTCTCAACAGCAGTAAAATCTGAAACGTGGAATATGGTAAAGCAGAGAGAAATCCTTCAAGGGCTACACTTCACTTGGTTTGAATCATATGGTAAATGTTCTCTGCGTTTTCCTCTGTCTGTTTCTGTAATGCTGAAGATACTGATCTGTAGAGAAGAGAAGTAATAAAAGGATGGGGATTAGCAAAGGATATGTGCTTAAATGTTTGGGTAGGTAACTGGTAGCAATATTTTGACTTTTTGTTTTGGAGCAGGAACTGCAGCATTATTAGCTATCCAAAACTGAAAACTTCCTATCTGTTCTTTATCTTGAGGTTTTGGAGAACAGGCTGCAATTAAATATAGTTGTAGATAATCACTGAAATGCTAAGGTCCTACATTTTGATATCAATTTATTCTTTTTTCTTTCCTTCTGTGAAAATTTCTTCATATGTCATTAGTACAAATTCAGTAAGTTCTGATCTGTTTGATTTAGTCTGGGTTTGGTTTTTTTGCTTGCTTATTAGAAGATCACAAACTCAGATCTTTATCTGACCAGCTTTCTTTTCTGGAACCAATTACAGGAACACAAATCAGGTCTGACTTGTTGCCTAGTCATCCTGCTTACAATGAGAACTCTACAGCAGCAGAAGAAACTGAAAACTGTTTGGAATCCATGGTGCCATTCATTGTGGCTGCAGAAATTGTCATTGAAAAAGTGTCGTTTGCAAAATCCCTTATTGTATCCACACTGCTTGGCTTCTCTGAAACTGGGTTTTTTTCAAAGGAATGTTTCCCTGTTTTAGCATGCAGAATAGCTTTCGATTTCATTTTGTTTTTATACTTGCTGATGATTAGGTCCATACCTTCATTAAGTGTAAACCAATATCGCTTTATTAGCATCAATTACTGTTAGCTGTTATTTACATTGAAAATGCACCCGCATGTCTCAACAAAACCAGCACCCCCTCTGACAGACAATACTACAAACAACAGGCAGGAGACACTTGCCTGCAAGCTTCTTAAGGCAGAGATTTAATGCCTTTCAGTTTACATCAGCTATGGTCCTTGGAGTATTCACAGGGCTGGGACAGTGACAGGGAACGATACACACTTATTGTTGCGTGTTCTTCAAGTGTATCTCCTTTAGATGTGTATCCTGCCATTGTTTTAAACTGGTGGGCATGACTTTTTCAATTAGAGATCTGTATTTTCAATACAACAGAGCAAATTATTTCATGTGACACTGTTAGCACAGCGCTTCCTTCTGAGGCCTTGTAAGACTTGGTTTTCCCCTGCTCAGGGTTTCTTCAGTCCTAAGAGAGATAACCTGTATCACTGGGAAAATATTTTGTGTGTTCTGGGGTGGAAAAAACCAGTGAAGTATTGGAATTACACAACATGTCTTTTTTTTTTTTTTTTTTTTTTTTTTTTTCCCTTGCATAGCTTCCACACAATTTAGAGCTTGGGAACATTTTCTCCCCATTGGGAATTAATTAAAATTACTTTATTTAATCTCTGCAGACTCTAAGTACTTGTATATTCAAAGTCTTCTAACACCTTTCCCTAGGGAGTGCTTACTGAAGAAACAGCTCAGCTATTTCAGCAGAGGTAATGATGTTGCATATTTGCATTTATTATTTCCTACAATAAGCATCTAAGTGAACACTTCCAGAATTGAGTTTAAACAATGAAACAAACTTTAGTGAAAGGATAACTTTACCTAGAGAGAGGGTACTACGTCTAATTGTACTTTGAGGTATGTTCTGTTCAAAATATTTGTTTTCCTTTAATGAAAGAATTTTGTAATCTGTTAGCTTTATGCTACTTTTGTACAACTCAACTAAAAGAAATGGAGTAAATTTCACAAGAAACTTCACCATATTGTGAGGAAGATTATTTTAACGTGCTTTTTTTTTTTTACTGCATTTGACTCTTGCAGGTTTATCGTGTGTATGTTGTGGCCAAAATGGTTGTGATTAGAGTCTAAAGACCGAAGTGAAGGCTAGGAAGGCAACAGTTTTCCTTTTGCAGCTTATTTTCGGGACAATCTTCTTTCCTCATACACAGCTATAGATAACCCTTTTGCAACATATAGCAACGTTTCTGTGGCACAAAGACAAACTGTCCTGCAGAAGGTAAAGGCATTGTCCCTTCTAGAGCATAGAGGGGTAGGGATGCACTGAAAGCATCAGCTGTAAGTCTGAGGAGTGTACCCACTGGTACAAAAGGCCTTCCGCCTGTGAATTACTGTTCCAGTAGGCAGAGTGATGTCTGCTGCAGTGCAGTGTGACTCTGTGGTGCTACAGGAGGGAGAACATTTCCTTCTCTCCAGTGTGGAGAAGCTATCTGGCATCCATCTCTGAGACTGAATCTAATGGCTGATGACTGGATTTTGTCTCCCTGGTGGAAATTTTGGTGGTCTCAGCTAAGTCACATTAACATTTTTCCTCGGTCTGCTGAACTTTGTGGGTCTGAAACAAAGAAAATCAGTGGATCCATAAATAGGCTACTCTGATTTTGAAAAGACCTATGAGTCTGGAAGAAGTGATTAAAAGTTCCTAATAAAATTTCCACTTGGGAGATCAAACTAAGGGCACATGACTGTGTATGCCAATACCTCTTTCACTATCACTGATCTTTATATTACATTTGTGTGACCGTCAACTGTTCCAGTTTATATCACATAGTAATAAAAACTTCACTATCTTTTGCTTTGCACTACTCTATTAATTAATATTTTAATAATTAATACTCTGAGTGATTAATAAAATCAGTCTATGGAATTTCATTTGAAACCTAGCAGCTGGGTACAAATCCCACAGGTTCAAAACACTATGAAGAGGGAGTTTTCTAGAAAAAATCACCATGCAAATATAAAAGACATTTTGTGGTGTTCCTACCTCCAAACATAAGGTACGTTGTAAAGACTTGCTGTCCAAGATATACGTTGAGCTGACAGTTGTATTTAGTAGGAATTTATCTACCTATCTAGCAACTGGAAAGCCAGCCATGAGATGTAGTACTGACTGATACATTCTTAGAGGACTCCCAAATACTTAAAGTCAGAAAGTCCTAATGCTTAAAAAAATTAAAAGTTTAAATATTAAGTCCTCACTCAATTCACAATGGCTTATTTTTTTAAGGAAATGATTTGAGGCCAACCTTTTCCTCCATTTCTTATAACAGCATGTGTGCAGCCTTTTCTGTTTATATTGATGGACTCTTCATCTGCTCCAAATTTGCAACTGGGAAACAACGGGGTGAACATATGTACTACTCCAACGTTTGTACAGGACTCCTAGATGGGGATGAAAATGAGTCATTGCTTGTGTTTGAAAGGAAGGCAGGCTGCTGAGGCTTTTTTAAAACAATGTGAACATGGTTCTGTCTTAAGAGGCTTGCTGGACTGGGTCACAGCAGGGACAGGTGCTGTGTTAACAAGGTTAAGAGAATATTTAGCTTTCACCCCTCAATGTGTCTGGATTTCAAATAGGCCTCCATGACTGGAAGAGGCAAAAGACAGAGTATACACATCAAGTGGACGTTTTTTAAGCTGCTTGTTCCCAGTAGGAAGGGACATTAGAAACTTCCACTTACATAGCAGTTAACTCTTAAGAAATGAGACCATCTATTGCCTTCATACCCAAATCCCTGTGAAGCTGAATGTATCAACCATTCAAGTGGATGCAAGGAAAAGAACTACCAGCAATGATAAAAAAACCCAGATAACTGATATGCTGTTTATGCCTAGAGATCCCTATTCAACACGGCAGCTGGTGCGGGTGCGTTGGGATGACTCGCTTTGGCCAGAGTGACATGCTGGGAGGGCCGGCAGGGGTGTAGGGATGTACAGCTGCTGAAATGGAAGAAGAGTCTGACCCTGCACGTGCCTGCTGTGTTGGCCCTAGCGTAAATTCTGCTGGGTCTCACTTATTTAAGAGGCTTTCTTTAAAAACAAGTGTATCTGCCTAGAGGATGCAGCAAGTGGGAGGGAGGAGTGATTAGAAAACAGGATCAAGATTGGGTTTCCAAAGCAAGAAAAGGAAGAGAAAACTCCCTGTGAAAGCAGAGCAAGACTAGATTCATATACTGTAAAATAATAAAACCCAAATTTAATTCCTCTGGATACAATGATGGATAATGCATGTGTCCTTCCTCACACCCTGGATACTGCCTCGGCTTTATTAAACATCTGCGTGGTAACACAGATTTTACAGTGCTTTGCAGAAGAGTGGGACAGGTCAGACATGGCCTCTCTCACCACAGACACGGAAGTGCTGACTTTGGGCTGAAGCCAAGGCACAGCCCCACCAGCCTCACGCATGCATGGAAGAGGCCCCACGATGGAGAGACACTCGGGTGGCACGCTGCCTGGGGGATGTGGGGAGGCAGGAGGTGTCCCAGCTGGGTCTGAAGAAGTGGCTGAGAGCTGGGACGGGGCAGGGAAGAGAAAATGGTGTGAGGCCTGGCTGCTGAAGAGCAACTGAGGGCCATTGGTATGACAGGTCGGCTTCTGGCATGGGTGGGGAAGCTTGATAGCGTAAAAAACCAATATCAAAAATGGGGGGGGTGCTTCCTGCACCTCACAGAGGCCCCCCGATCCCCAGCAGCTCCCAGGGCCACCCTGCCCCTTACAGCAGCACACGTGGGCCTGGCCTGCTGTGACATGGCTGCCTGCCAGGCTAAAGCAGAGGGGGCCTGGCACAAGGGTGAGGAGCGGGTTTCCTGAAGGCGTTTGCAACCCAGAAAAAGCACGATGCCGAGTTTGGAACCGGCTTCGTCATTCGCTTCCACTTGGCCAAACTCCTGCCAGGACACCTGTTAGGGCAAAGGTGGATGTGGCAGCACTGAGCAAACAGGCAGCCTCTCCGCTTGTGTCCCGGCAGCCATGGCTGGGTGGGCAGAGGGCGCCTGGGCAGCAGCTCAGCGGAGGTTAAGCCTCGCATGCCAGCTCAAAAAACCGACCCCCAGCTCTCAGCGTTATCCCTGAAGTGCAGATCCCTTGTGATTTTTGAAGGGCTGTGTCCCTGTGGTAGGGAGGGGAGGGCTCACAGGTGGGGAATTTTTCAGGTGCCTGTGTTGAAGACAGAGCTGAATGTTCACCACTACCACACCTACTGCTGGGCTGGGAAAGGGAGCACGATTATTACTGTGTTGATTAACAGTGCTCAGTTAAATATTAATATGCAGCAAAGGAAAGTTACTGGAAGGCTATCTTTGGCCCTCAAGAAGAAAAATCTTCCACACCATTGGAGAAAGTACATAGCGAAATACCTGTAGAGGGGAAATTGAGATCTGGTAAAGAAAAACCTGAAGGGAGGGAAATAAATATATATCGGATTGAATTCTCTGGCAGTATTCAGGCTCTTGATTTCCAGAGCTGGGCCTGCAGAGCTCAGGGTGCAGTTGCAACCTGTGAGCACAAGCGAGCTCTCACTGCCTTTGCGTGTTCAGCCTGCGGTCACAGCGCAAGGGACGTTGTGGAGACGGTGACGGGAGCGTACAGTTCAATTTGCCTTGGCAGCTCGGTCCACAAAAGGAACCTTTTGTTCACACGCTGTGTGGTTTTGGTGCTGTAAGGCATTTATAAGGTAGATGTAGCTGAAAGGAAGGTAGCGGGAAAAAACCCGAACAAAGAATGGAAAAGAAAGGTAAGCAAGAACAATAGCATTTTAGCCATCAGGCTTCAATAATTGAACAATAAATGCGGATTTCAAATAAATGAGAAATGTTGATATAAAGAACCTACAGGATAATGAATCTGTTGTGTCTGAGGATACTTTCCTCTCAGCACAATTATCATCTCACGGGTGACGAATAAACCCCCAACGCACAATCCCTCAGTCTAGAAAGGAGCGGCCTAAGATGGTTTGAGACTACAAGCTTCGAGCCACCACCTGTGGGCAACGATCATCAAAGAAATAGTTGAGGCTCATGATGACTGAGAACTAAATAACTTTCTTCATAAAACAAGGGCCTCCACTTTGCTTATTTGTTGTATTCTCTAATAATCAGATGTCACGTTTGCCTGAAGCACCTAAAGCAGAAATTTCTGTGTCTTGTATGTGAAAGGTTTAGACAATCATAACGTAATTTTTGTTGTGTGTCATTTTGACTACTCCATTTCGTTAATCTGTGAAAAGCATGCTTGAAGTTGTAAGCATGATGCATTAGAAATGAAAACCATATCATTAAAGTGGAATCACAGGTGTCTCCTCTTTCCTCCTCTGCCCCCAGCAGTGAGTAACACTTTTAACTATCATTGCACTTTAAATGCTTTTGAAGCGCAGTGCCTGTGTTGTTAACAAAGGGAGAAAAATGTTAGTTAGTGGCTGGCACTGGCTTCTCAAAGAGACTGAAAGAAGAAAGCATGTTTCATGAGGGATTAAGATTAAAAAAACATATTCTTCACTCGATGCTCATTTATGCTGGAAAATCAGAGGCTAACAAGAAAAGACTGCCGGCTTACAAATTAAAGGCAACAGGACCTACAATGAAAGTGTTAAAGTCACTAAAGCACTTGAAAAAGCAAAAGCAGGATGAGGCAGGTTGAATGATGTGTAGTGTATAGTGTCGGAAACATTCCTGACTCTGGGCAGCTGCATGCCTTCTTTGTCCTGCCTGTTAGAGCTCTGTACAAACGTTTCTTCTCTAACGTGCGATTGCAAAGTGATGTTAAAAATACGTGGAGCTTCAGCAGCAAAAGACTAGTCAAGTGCAGCAGTAGGAGTGGAGAAAGAACAAAGAAATCTGTAACTGACTGTGATCAATTAATCATAAATACCACTGCCATCGGACCAGCCGATGTAACTCTTCCATCTGAAAACTATTTATAGCCCTAATGTCAATATATATTGCACTTATGACTATGCTGCTACTGCATCGGTTTTGCAAAATAAAACTCTTATGGTTGTCCCTTCTAAAAACAATGCAGCCGCTATCTCTCTTGAAACTCCGTTTTTAATACAGTTCCTATGGACCCTCTTCTTTAGCCGACAGCGGGGCCCCGTTGCACGATGGGTAAGTTATATGCAAATGAGAAGCCTCGAGCTATAAATCGAAAGCTGGGGAAGAAGAGTCGTGCCGCCTCGTTCTTGTTTCAAGGGGCGAAGCAGGCATTACAGGTGATCGGTGATAGAGGAAAGCCCTTTTCAGTTAATCTTTAATAAATGAGGCGTGCAGGATTTCTGTGCAGTAGCTCTGCACCGTGTACCACGCTCTGCACCCCCATTTCTGCACTGGCAGCCCTTCAGAGGCAGGCAAGCGGGGTCACGCATGTATCTATCCTAAGATATTCTTTCAGGTACGTCTGTTATAGCTTCGAGCACCACAAATACCTTTCTCTGCTCGAGGGGGGGGGCTGCTGAAGCCTTAGCTCCCTGCTCCACAGCAGAGATGCTAGCAGCAGACTGGCATGGATGAGAGCTGCATCTCAACAGCTACTAGGAAAGTATTCTTGCAAACTGGAGCTTTTCATTTAGGGATAAAAGAAATACCTCAAATATGGTGGGATTCTTTGGTGTCCTTCTTTGGTTTGGTTGTTTTGTTTTGTTGTTTTTTGGTGGTGGTGGTGGTTTAGTTTGTTGGGTTTCGGTTTGATTTTGGGTTTGGGTTTTGGGGTTTGGGTTTGGTTTTGGTTTTGGGGTTTGGTTTTTTGATAGTTTTTTAGTTGTGCTTTGTTGGGTTTTTTTGGATGATGTTAGAGCCAAAGCTCATCAACAGAACAACACATCCGAGAGGTAGAGTTTCAGTGAAATGCTCTGCTTGCAAATGAAATTAGCTGAAGAAGAGTATTCCACCTGCCCCAACCACTCCCACAACCACCTGCCCCTCCGCAGTGCTAGGATAACTGCTTCTGCAGCCAAAACACCACGTCCCTGGAAGAAAATACCCTCAGTTTCGAAAACCAGAAAGCCACGTAATATGTGGAGGGCCATGGGTAGTGGGGATCAGCTCTTGTATTTTCTAAAATTTTCTAAAACATTTGGGCTATTTGGCCTCTGTGTTTATAACACAATATTGGAAACAAAAGAAAATGTTTCTACTTTATTGTAGAGGAATACTGGTATTCTGATGGCACCACGATTAATGGATAATTTTTTCCAGAACAGTGCTGCACCTTCATTCCAATACCCGTTAAGCTTCAGAATGTATATATTCTGAAACCAGATAAACCAGGAAGTAAGGAGTCATAGCTTCATCCAAATTGTTCTTTCTGAAGGCACATCAGTCCACTGTGCTTGAGACCCAGCAGGTTGAACTTTGCTTGGAGAAAGCTTAGTATGACACAAGTAGGGGCACCGAAGCAGTATCTCTTCCATGGGAAAGTAATGTCCAGCCAGCAATAACAGCCTGGTCTCTTGTAGTTGGTCTCCCTTCTCAAAGGGAGGACCTTTTTACCTTTCCTGATTTGTCAGGAAATCAAAAAACTTTTTTTTTTTTTCCTCCTGCAGAGTTCTTTTGGCTATACAAACTTACTGAGCAGCAAGGTAGACATGGAAAAAAAAAATGAGAACATGTAATTGTATAAAATCAGTTAAAATGCAATGCAATTATTTCCTACCCTTAGTTTTTGTCAACTGCATTGATAATGATGTGAATATGTTTGGTTTATGTGACACAGTTCATTTGCATATGTATTACATCAGTAATATTGTATCCAGGCTTTTCAAACAAGTTCCTAATCTAACAACATCTTTCTTGGTGATAGCACAGTTGGAATCCATGTCACTCGCTACTACTTCAAAATGTTTTACTGTGGAACTTATTTCCTCCAAAAACGGGGCCACTCTCAGATGCCTCTCATTGCTTTTCTGCCATTGCTCCAGCAGGCTCCAGCAAGTGAATATGCATTGAAAGTAATCCCTGTTTTCACCCTTACAAGGAATTGCATATTTTCCTTGAGTTTTCCTACTCCTACGTATAGTTTCACAGCTGGGACCTACTTACCTTTTACCTATTGCAGAGATTTTCAAGGGATGACAGGATTAGGCTTTATAATCCCCTATCATGCATGGCAAGGACCCAAAATATTTGTAAACCCTGGCAGACAACAGGCACCTTAGGGCAGCCCACAGGAAGACATCAAGATTGATCACATGCTCATTACCCCTGGCTTCATCTTTGGCCTTGTTCCAGCCACATCTCCAGAAGCCTCAAATGCAGTATTATTTTAGGACACTAATTAGAGACCCTGCAGCACTAACTGGGGTTCAGGCCTAAAGTAAGGGATATATGTCATCTTCTATACCACCTTTCTCAATACACATGTAATAATACAGGCTGGAGCCCTGCTATCTGTTCCAGAGGACCCCTTCTACAGTGGAGACACACTTTGAATGTAATAGGACAGGGGTTTTTTAAGAGCTCAAGAGGATTTCTTTATATAACGTGTTAATTTGTTTGTTGTGAACCACTGCCCTTCTGACTAGCCCTGTTCAGTTTAATGCTGACTTCTTCTCTCTCATTATCCACTGTGTGTTTAGCTGTGTCATGAGAGACTTAACCTACAATCAAAGCAGTTGACATGTTAAGTGGGAGAGTGAATGTTGCTACAGAAACCTTTATGATTACTTACGTAGGGTTACTTTTAATTAATTTTGACAGATTGAAAAAAAGGTGACAAAAATTTTGTGGTGTGCTTCAAATATAGCGTGCTACACAGCATTGCAACATCTAACGTTAGTGATGAGGGCATAGGAATTCACTAAACGTAAGAAATGACCTCCCTTGACACTTCAACATGTACTATAAACCACATTGCCAAGAGCACTTGAGGAATGCAAGAAAATGCCCAATTCGATGAGCATCTTCAAGTCATCTTTGCACCTGCCAATGTAAAGAAGGAGAGGTGTCTCTGTTGTGTAACTTATGTTACTTGTGTTAGTCAAAGCATTCTCAAGAAAAATAACGTCTTGAGAAGAAATATTTGATCCATATTGCTGATTTTAGAAAATAATAAAGGAATTTTGTCATCAGGATACTCATTCAAAGCACTGAGAAGTAACAGCCTTAATGTATCTAAAGAAAATATGTCTCGAGCCAACAAATGACCCTGCCAACTGATCTAATCGGGCAATAGGGTTGCAGTGGATGGAGATAAGGTCCCAAAGGCATGGTTTTTTTCTCCTTTACATTACATTTCCTAAGAGAAATAAATCCATAGTTTATTTTTCATAATGTTTTCCTGAATGTTCCTGGACTCCTACAGTTTTAAAAAGCATTACAGCTGTAGTCAAGAAGGGGTAGTAAAAATAGAGTTTGGTGATGCAAATTGCCCGGTGATGTCTGAGCTTCCCAGTCAAAATCAACCAACTAAATATGACAGTATGGCAGTCATTTTCTTTGAAAGAACTTCTTTTTTGTTCTCTGTACCATGCTGGCAAGCTTGCTAATTCATTACAGACTCACAAGTGTCCACTGAAGATAAAGTCATGTCATGAGACTAACTGCATTTCTCACTAGCGTGTGCTGCTTCTGCTTTCTCACCAGGGGTTTTAATAAGTCCATAATACTCCAGAATTATCAGAAGCCATGTGTAGCAGCAGAACAACAGCTCTGCTGTTCTGCTTTTGCTTTCTGTCTGTAAATGCAGTAGTAAATGGCAGGATATTTCAGAGATTGAAGGAGTTATCAGACAAGGACATGATGTACTTGGGCAGGGGGTCTTTGTTGTTTCACCTAAGGGAAAGCCTATAAATTGTCATTTATGTAATTAGAAAATTGAACATAAGTACTGTCTTTTGAGCATTTTCAGACAGGGGGAAAAGTATTTCTCTAACCTCTCTCTGGTTTAAAGGTACAACATGATTTAGTATGCTGAATAAGCTAAATGTTACAATTTATTAAGATTATTAATTAGAGCAACAAGCTTTCCCACCTCTAAAGGCAAGAGATCATGACCAAAGTACTTAAAAGACTTGCAATGCTCATGGTTTTTGGCTTACTTGAAAACTAATCTGTTCAAAGACTAGAGCCACTTTTATTTGTTCCTGTTCAGACAACTTTAGGAGAAGTCACCTGAAAATTGATTTCTGTCATTTTCAAACAGGAAAATTATCTTGCTGTTTATTTTTTTTTGACAGCTCCGACCATCTCCAATCACAATTTTTTTATTTCAGTTTAAATTGCCTACCAAAAAAGTCTCTTCTTAGTCTCTGTACTTCATCTTTCTCATCTGACTCATTTTTCCACAGCTGAATTGATACTGTAATTTCCTAATATATGACATGTCATCTGATTCAGAAACTCACAGATGCTGATGCCTCATTACAGTAGTAATGCTATGTGCTGTATAAACTGGTATATCAATTACATTTGTCATTTGGAATATCTGTGTTGAATTGCTTTTGGCAGGCCCGATCAGGGAATAAGGCTTTGTCGTGGGGAGAAGAGGGATTTGAATATAAAAATACAAATGCTGGCCATGGATGCCAATACAATCACGTTCCAAAATATCTCTGCTCCAACTAATAAAGATTTAGGGCCGCTCCTGAGAAGTGCTGAGCACATCATGGTTTTCACTTAGTATTTCAAGTAATACTCACTATCAGTACTTGGCACTTAGTTGGACTTCAAGATAAAAAAAAAAAACAACACAAAACCCAGGAAAATAATAGATGTCTCTTTATGAAAGATTTTATTCATGGTACATGTTTTTATTAAGGTCACAGCCTTTTACAGTCAGTTTATGACGATATGCAAGCAGTTAAGTGGTTTACAGCAAAGTGCTGCTCAGTCAAACCTCACTTAGTAGCAGTGTGAGCAGAAGTCCTGATCTAGAAAAATATTTGAATATTGGCAGCATGCAGTTATTTCTTTTGATGCTGAAAATATTGTGCCTGAGCTTCATGCTGAATCGAGGCCATATAGTGTTTTAGCTATGCTGGTTGTCTAGACGCCGTTACAGATGTTTTCCTGCAAAGGCTTTGGCAACTGCATATTTGTGCTACACGTGGAAACCATTCTGCCTCTTTCCATTTTCTCAGGAACGCTCCCCAAAATGGTAGTGTTAGAAAAGGCCAAGGCTTAAAGACACACACAAGAAATTAAGATAATGCAGTCCTTGGTGTGCAGATGTGAAGTGCTTTCTAAGTTCCTTATGCCTAAATGTCTCTGCGAAAGTAGGTCTGGGTGATTTGCTGAGGGGCTTTAAAGCAAACAAACCAAAAGTAACTCTTATTTCCCCTTCCCTGCCCTCTCCCCTGCAGCTTAGGTTTAATGTTGACATCCAAAATAAGACATTTTTTATGCTAGAAACCTAAATAACAAATAACCTAAGTAAAGTTTTTACACTTCAAAAATGCATTATGGAATATGAAATTGGTTTTTTTTGAAAGACTGCAGTGCACTAGGAAGGGAGGATTCAAAGTTTGGAAAAATATTCGTGGTTTTGTATCATATAGAACAATTATCAGTATGTTACTCTTAAACTAACAGCTTTGTTTTTAAATTTTTATTCTAAGGTGTCAGTCAAGGCTAATGAGGAATATTAACTTCAGTAGAAGGTCCTCCGAGGGAGATGGAGTAAAGGTATGTGATCCTGGAGAATGCACTTTAATAAGGCAATAAGGCATTGAATAAGGCATTGAAGAACTAGGCAAGCACATACACACACATTACTGCATATATTCAAGCACAAGTAATGTTTATGTTGCTACAACAGTCAGGAATAATGTAAGAGAGCCATGTTTGGATTCGGTTTACATTTGTAGTGATGTAGGCTGTTACCCAAATTCAAGCCAGAGATTTTAATTCTGAAGGTTTGCCTTGAAGACTTTCTCTCCTCGTACTGTAATCCTTTCTTAAGATCAGTTATATTAAAACTGGGATGAGAAAATGAAGTTCCTTCTGAGTTTGGGTTGAAACTGCAGCATTTAGGCAAAGTTTCAGTACAAAAATCCCACATTTTTGTGGTTCTCTCCTCAAAAACAGTATTTCTTTTTATTAAAAGTGTTGTATTCTTACCTGTGAGAACATATTTTACTACTTTTGTCAAGCTGAGTGACTACCTATAAACATAGCTTTTAGATTACCAGATATAATAGTAACATTTTCCTATATCCACTATTTACCTGTTAACGTTTATACAGAAACTGGTGAGAACATCTAACCTAGAGCCATAAAGATTACTTTGCTTGTATTCATGTCATTTAGTTCAGTAACAGGCACAAACCTTGCGTGTTTATAGTATGGGCTCATGGCTGCTTTACATCAATTTTACATTGATGCTAGTTAGAATACTCTAACTTTCTAGTATGGACAAAGTTTATTATAGGAAACAGCTCCAGTATCCACCTTAAAGCAATGTGTATGTGGTGAGATGCAGTTTGTGAAGTGTATCTCATTTGAAAAGAATTAGATTTCCCAGCATTTCAGAATTGTGATCTCTGCTGTCTTGCACTGCTATTACAAGGAAAACAAACAAACCAACAAACCAAAACCCAAACATTTTGAGATATTTGATATGTTTCAGTGTGCTAACTTTGAAGAATTTTCCCTTCTGGGTTTCTATTCAATTTTCCCTCCTACCTGACACTCAACTGCTGTGAGGACAGCCAAGCTAATTAAATAAATATACTCACCCCATTTTACTGACAGATTTTCTTGCTGAGTTGGGAGTTTTCTCTAATTTTACCTGGTGGTCTCTGAATCATCCTGACTGCTGGAGAATGATGTAATGACCTACAAAGGAAATTCTGAAACTAAAAATCACTGGAAAAAAAATCAAAATATGTATGAGGGATGAAAGATTTTGAGAAAGAAGCAAAGTTTTTCTTAGAGGTCTACCAAGAACATTTACCTGGTATAACTCACAACCAAGGCCAACAATCAAGAGATCAGTTTATACAGAAGCATGCGAGAATGTCTAAACAAGAAAAGGATTTTTGTCTAATCCTCCTTAGGTTTTGTTGTTGTATAAAAAATTATCATCAGCGCAAAATCATTACTTACATAAATGCTACATCAATATTGTGCCCCGATGTATTGCGGCAGGAATCTGCACCATTTACCAATGTCTGAAGTGAAATATGGTTTGTTTCAATATCTTGATTGCCTTTCATTACTGTTAAAACTCACCTCATCTTGCATTAAGTAGGGTCCCAAACTGACTTTCTCTGTGCTATAATTATACATTCCTTTCCCATAACTCCATCTATTAATCTCTTTTCTCTAAACAGGCCCATCTTTTCCACAAATCTTTTGATTTCCCTATCTGTGCTGTGTTGTTTTGGTTTTATTCAGACACCACAGATAAATTCCAAGTTCCTTTCAAGGAGCTATCTTAACCTGCAGTTTGCCATGAAACATGTTCATTTACATTTTTATAGGTCCTAATGTTTCATCCACCCGCTGAGTTACTTGCTGTCAGTGGAGTAGGCACTTCTGCTGAGTTAACCTCTGCATTGTTTAGGTTTCCTATTTTGTTACATGCATTTTTTTTTGTCATCAAACTGTATACGTATGATTTGTCTTGTCTTCCACTGCATTGATGTAGGCCATTCATAGGGTAATAATCAAATTGGTCGCTGTGAAGACGTAGTTCTGATTTTTGTATGATTTTAACTTTTGACACGGCTACACTTTGAATTCTTATAACACCAGGAACAATGTCCCCTTCTTGGGTTGGTCAGTCTTGCTTGGACCATGGCCCCAGCCAGTGGACCACTTCCCTGATACACCTGAGTGTCAGTATGGTTCTTGCCATCAGTCTGTCTTCTTCTCTTGCTCCACAAGTATAGACAGGTCAAAACAAACAAGATGAAGTAATTAACTCACCTTACGAAGTATGAGTGAGGTGGAATTCTAAGTCCAAATGGTAACTTCACCACCACTGTCAATACAACTGAAACTTGGTCAGAGGGGCAGATATCTGAGACTTCCAGAAAAAGCAGCTAGATGAAGAAAGGGCCAGCATTTTTGTTTGTTTGTCTGTTTTACAAATTAAATAGAGCAAGTCTGTTGGTTTGAACCTAGAAAAGTATCTCTACCTTACAATCTAGATGAAAATAACGTAAATGTTATAAACAAATCTAAAGCATGGCTTTTAGGGCAGAAACTAGAAACTCTTCTGTAGGGTGAAAAAAATAAATAAACCCTCCGTTTTCATGTCAATCCTCCTGCCCTAGCAGACTTTTTCACAGAAGCAGAGATACAGAGCCAGAGAACACATGGCAGCAGATGACAAAGCAGATAATTTGTCATCGTGAACACATTGAGAAAGCCACATATTTACAATTATTTCCGTTAGACGAGAATAATTTTGCTAACTGCTCCTTGTGGCTGGAATTCACATGCCCTGCTCTGATTTTCACGGAGGCTTTACACATAGCCCTTGTCCCAGTGAACATAACCCATCACCTTTTTTGCCACATAGGTGGTAGCACTTACAGTCTCCTCTCTCTCTAATGTCTGCCCCGTATAACAGACCCATACCCTCACTGACCTCAGTGCCAGGAAGAATTGCATCAAAAGAAAGGGAATTTTTTACACACTCATGATATTAACATGCAAATGTTTGACATAATGGTTAAATTGATCAGAGCTTGGATTTCTGCAGGTGCATCTTTCTTTTCTGGAATGAGTTCAAGACTACAGTTTAAATTCCTGTTCAGCTTTCAATGGCAAGATTTTTTTTCTTTTTCTGGAATTCATAGTTTTGCTAAAATCAGCTGTCATGTACTTTCCTTTTTTCTAGTCACCTTGCAAAGGTAGAGAAACCAGTCTGTGGTCTTAAGAAATCCATCTTTAAAACAATCATACAGGTGTGGCTTTCCCCACAAAATATCCTTCTTAGACACTAGTAAATCTTACTAGAGAGCAATACTTCTACAAACTCTATACCCTTCCCCACATTTCACCCTCTCCCATCTGGGTGTAACTTGCATTTTCTTACTGCAGTATTTTTTTTTTCCAGTGCTCCTTGGCTTCTTAAAAAGTAAAGATCTTTGTTTCACTGGTTCTGTTTTATTTTCTGCAGGCTAGGTAACACTTACTGACCACCTAAATCTTACCCAAGCGTAAGTACTGTTCTTTCCTATTGCCTTTTATCTAAATCCATCATCAGTATCCTCTTGTATTCCGAAGAGTGAAACAGAAATGATCTTAATAGATGGGACCAGCAGCTGTCGATCTGTTAGGGAAAGCAGTGGCCTGAAAGGCATTAAAGAAAAGACCAGTCGAGGTTAGCAGTGGGGTGGAATATAGAAAGGTTAGTTTAACTAACAGTAATATTTTCTGTTAACCCACTACCATCGGACCAGCCACATTGGCAACCTGCTTTGCTTTTTATATAGATCTCTTAAATATCTGTTCCACCCAAATTAGGATGATTTGTTGACCTGCTCTAAGCAAAGAAGATACTTGATGTATAGTATATGCTTTGTATCATGAGCACCAGCAAACAAGCTCTCTGTCCCCTTGCCACATTTCTTTGGCAGTTCAGGTGACAGAACTGCTACTTGGATTGCAAGAAATTTGCATGATGGGAAATATAAGCAAATGACTAAGTTGTAAACTCCTTTCGTGATATGAGAACATTGTTTGCGTTGAGCGACTGTCGAGAGAGATGTGTTTAGTTGGTGAATCAAAAAAAAATACCAGGCACTTTGAAACTGGTGCAGAGGTGGGTTTTGTGGGGCTTGTTCTACTTCCTGAGCTCTTCCGCGTGTAAGAAAAAAACCCCACTCCAGGAGCCTGTTGATAAAATGCAGCAGATGGCAGTAATGTACAAAGGAAACACAATCCTTTGCTTATCTCAGGATTACACGGAGTGTACAGGCTTCACCCTTTCTCACCCTGACTGGCTGGCCTAGAGCTGCTAAATGTCCCCATTTTACTTGTCTGGATTTCCACTCGCTTTTAGTCCATTGGTCAGCAAGTGTCTTCAACCAAGAATCAGCCAGGAGGATTCAAAGCTGACTGCCTTTATAAGCTCAAAAAAACCCCATCACTGAGATGCTGTCAGCATAACTAAATAACCTGAAAATAAATAGCTGCTGCTATTAAGACACACCAACTCAGAATGTCATCTTGACTTCATTTTGGATGTATTTTTAAAGCACCTGTGCCACGAATTTAAGGGGTTAATCAGATACATCCAATTTTATGGCTTTTAAAAAGCAGTATTTGAGACAGAGCAGTACAGGTCTCCTAAATGCTATTGGTTACAGAATTTTGTCACATATTTCCTGCAAAAAGTGAAAAAAATTCAGCTAAAATAGGACACAGCTTACTGAGAAACATGAGGTATTATTGACATCTTTCAAGAGATGATGGTAAATTTTTTAGCACCCCAAGAATAATTGACTAAAAACAGATTTAGAAGGGAGGTCTCTTGAGTCCTTCTGACTCTCAGCTTCTATGATGCCCCCTTCTCATTCTCTTTTCTGTCAGATTAGTAACTCCGGTCTCCAACTTGCAGTCAGTGGGGTTTGCTCTGAAGCAGTGCAAGATCCAGCTTTATGTTAGAGCCAGATTTGGCAGATTGAACTGAACGGTGCTGCATCTGATTTTCAGCCGCTGCTGCCACGCATCTCAAACCCGAGATCAGCGACGCTCTGTGTGAATATGCTGGGCTGTGACCTGGGACAAGGGTGCTGTGGCTGCCCTGCTGGTTTGACTGTGGAGTGGTGAGAGCCAGCATTGCCAGAGGTGATGATCTGCAAGGTGGCTCAGGCAGGAGTTGTCAGAAACCAGGAATTATGAGTTTATGCATGCTCAGATATTCAACCACCCTGTAGCTGCTTCTTCGACTGCACGCAGTTTACACGCAGGTGAATTCCACGTAACCAGTATGATCTCTGTGTACATCAAAGCACGTTCTTGCAGCTGCAGTGGTGGCTCAAATACCTCAGAAAGGTCTCTAATCAGTCTCAAAAAAAAGTGTGAGCATGGCTTTGAGGTTAGCAGTTCGGAAGGAGGTGGATTAGCTGTATATACTTCTGTTTTCTGATCTTTGGTCCCGTGATTTTGTGTCTGTTAAAGATGGAAACAAACTGTTGCAAGTTGGCAAAGCCCAGGCAGCACCTAATGGAGGGTACTGAAGTCCCTTGTTTCACCCTAATGAATCTGTCCTTGATTTTAACCATGAGGGCAAAAAAACAGCTTTAAAAGAAAAGGCAGAGAAATTCACTGTTAATCACAGCTCTCTGTATAAAGCACCTATAAGGAGCTATTTTTTTCTCCCTGCCTCTCTGTTCCTCCAGCCTAACTATAGTGTTTGCTTACACCTTTCCCTCTCTTGGGAATGTCATCAGTGACCAGTGCTTGGGTAAAGCTCTTTAATACCTAGAACTAAAGATGATATTGGTTATTGTCTTTCTTGAGAAGTATTTTTTTAAAGGAACAGTAATGCTTCCTCTTTGTCAGTGACCATGAAAGTAAATTAATAGAAAGCAAATGAATAGTATACGAAAGCTTTGTTTCTTCTTCATTTTTTTTTTTTTAAATGAGATCTAGACTTCTTTGGCCACAGCTAATTCCATGGCAAAACAAAAATAAAAATTATCGTCGCTCAGTGCTAACACCACCACTCATCTACTGAAAGCCAGTGGCAACTAAGTTATGCCAATGGAAATTATGTTGCAGGTGAAACTTATGAATATAGAGCCTGTTTTGATTAGATCAACAATGTTAGTAGGTGCAATACTTAGAACTGAGTCTAAGCAAAAATATCTTGATAAAGAGAAACTGATCTAGGAAGAGACTTACAGAATCCATGCCACCGTTAGATCGTAACTGATGCCTTTCAGAAGGGAACCAAGCAGTGTTTGACTATGTCAACCCAGAAACTTCAACACAAAAAAAACAGGTATCTTTTCTGTCTGTCTGGCATCAGCTCAGATCACTGACAGTTCAGGTCATTGTGGAGTGTGATGCTCTCCTTTTCACAATGAAAAGGTGATGTTCTTAGAATGATTCTTACTTTTCAGGTATTCACATTCTTGGTGCTACCCTTCGTGAAAAACGATTTCTGGAACAAACTAGTCAATGAAAATGAAATTAATTATTTCACAACTCTAACAATAACCTGGAGGCCAGTCTCTTGGCATTCCATCTAATTACTTCATACGACCCCTTTTATTCTTTAGGAGTTGTTTGCTTTAAAAGTACAGTGTAACTTTATTGCCACTTAGAAAGCGAAACTGTTTTCTGTCAGTATTGTGATGGATGTAAAGGAATACTATTGGCTGTAAAATGAATTAATTGAAGTTATGTAAACCCCTCACTTGTTCTGACCTGTATTCAGCATGACTATCTAAGCATTTAGGTAAAATCATCTACAGGCTTCACAAGAACTACAACAGCAGCTCTTTAACCTTAAAAAAAAATGTTACTACACTACAGATATATATCAAACAAACACAGGGAAGATACGAAGATTACTGGCATAACCTCTGTCCTTAACATAAAATTTAATCATCATATTTTTCCCAGCCAATGAGATCTATAAAGTACAGGAGAAAATATTCTTCCTGTATTTTGTGGATTTTAGTTTCACGCTATGCCTGTCACTTAAGTGTCTTTTTATGTCCTCTTTTTTATTTTTATGATGCTTTCTCCAAACCTCAGACCAATTATATTAAAAGAGATACCTGGATCAATTTCATTATCTAAATACTCTCATTTTAAACAAAACAAAACAAAACAATTTAGGTTTTCCTTTGCATATGGTGAAACAGAAATAATCTGACAGTAGTAAGCCACACTGCAGAGTCAGTTCTTCGGGTCATTCTGTGTGTAAGAAATGAGGCAGGGCTCAATTTCCTCTGCAGATGAATGCAGAGATATTGGAAAGGAAAATTACATGAAAAGGTGACTCAAAGAGGGAGAGTATATTCTCTAAAAAATACCAGAAGGACAGTGACAAAATCCCAAACGATGAAACAGAAAATGTTAAAAGTAAAAAAAAGAAAAAAAAAATAAATTGCAGAAATTATGATCCTAAAGTTATATATTGTTGCATGTAAAGTACCTACTCCTGTTCTTTAGGAAGCAGGAAAATATAATAAAAAATGGGGAAAGAATTAGATTACAAGAGTTTGTTTTGTGGATGTAAAAGGTATGCATCATATGGAAATTTTATCTGCTTATTTAACTGTTGTTTTTTGGGTTTTTTTTTTAAATCATGGCATATATTATTTACAGAGGCTTAAACAGAATATTAATTAGAAGTGATGGTTAAGCCTGAATATAAATCAGGATGTTAAGTGAGTAGTCTCAGTGGACATTTATAATTATAATTTGAATGTATAAGTAGATATCAATTGCAAGCTACCCAAAGAACTGTAGAAAAATCTATCATTTTGAGTACGAAGGAGTCTGGATTTTATACGATCACATTTACTCATGCAACACATTTGGATAAAGATGGATTCTCTTGGCTCCCAAGTTCCCTGAACCCACAGCAAGCAGATTTTCTTAATGTCAGTGATCTGAGCACTTGCTCTGCTCCACGTATTGCCGCTGGTAGGGATGGAATTAGAATGGAAATGATAATTTCATTAAGGATTCACAAGTGCAGCTCTGTAGTGCTAAGAGCAGTTAAGGGTCAGGTTTTGTCAGCCCTACAAGCATGTAGAAGTCAGAGAGAGAAGAGGTACATCATGTAGTAAAATAATGTGGTTTAAAATGTTGAAAATAAATATTTAAAATCCTTTTTATTGGCTAAATATACTTTAATTATAAATACAACCATTTTAAGTGCAGCTTTTTGTGGAAGTAATATTTTTCTAACTAGAAACCTGCTTCCAAATCAATGTTTTCACACTGTGTTTTTGCCTTTATTAATTCATTTTTAATTCATTATTAATTAAATCCATCATCATTATTACCATTGCATAAGTTGCAATAATTTATTGCCTGTGTTAAAAATACTATTTAATCTAGAAGGAATATATTATAATACATGTCATGGTCTAGGGTCAGGGCAGCTCCTTAGACCTATAACAGATGCTCTCTGTTAACCCCTCTCCCTCCCCAAAGGGGAAGAGAAAGGGAATAAGGGAGAGA